>JAUZNJ010035296.1:0-12326 GCA_034780135.1 Jordanella pulchra
TGTTTTTATTTTAATTATGTAAAGCACTTTGAAATGCCTTGATGCTGAAATGTGCTATATAAATAAAATTTGATTGACTGATTGATTGATTAGCCCTCTCAGTAAAACATCAATGTGAATTTCTATAATGGTTTCTTAAAACATATCAATATCTTATTTACAGGTTAACATTGTCCAGTTCTGTTTTTAACCACTTATATTACAAATAAAACTACGCAGTTAAATATATCCAGTAATGTAAAAAAACTGTATGCAAAACATATGCAATCAGCAGGACCTTGAAAAGTGAACCAGACCCCATGTTTCATGGGCTGCATGGTTCATTTTCACATTTTGCAATAAGTTTTAGGATTCATCTGATAGCAACCGCAAATATTAAGGTATTTTATAGAAATTCCAAGTGATAAATATATATATATATACTTTATTGTACATGTATAACTCTAAAGTGTGTTTATCTCTACCAGCTTTTTGCTTACATACTTTAAAATATTGCTTCCTTATTTTGAATAATAGATCAACCTCAGACTAGATGAGGAAGACATGGAATTTAGAAAAGGATTTATTTCAATTATTATTATTATTATTATTTTTTTGTTTCATCTGACAAAACAGACTGTCTCTGTTTACTAATTGGGTGTTTGCTGATGGCGACTCGCAGCACCAGATTGGGGATCTAAAGCTATAAGAGAAAAAAAGTCTGATTATAACGTAAAACGTTATGAGAAAATGCATTATTTTACTTCCAACTTTTAATGGTGCACTATGTTACTTGATCAATCCGATAAAAGTGTAGATATGTGCATTTTTCTGCAAATAGGTGAGGATGTTAAACGTGTTTCCATAGAGAAAATATCCCAATTCACTCAGGTTTAAGTGACGGTAATTTATATCTAATTTCATGTTTGGAGATATTGAAGCGGCGTTATTGCTATATAATGATACCATAATGAATGCTACCTTTAGTGATAATAGTAGCTGGTAAAATACTTGTTAGAAACTGAGAAAAGAAGAATAAATTAACAAAATCATGGGTGAAGAGATTGGATGTTTAAAAAAACGGAGTAAATTGTGAAACCTGATCTGATAAACATTGTCATTATCCACCATGCTGCTCACCTGTCAGCAGATTAACTGTCTATTTACGATATAAATATCAATCAATTTAAACATAAAAGCATTTTTTTATTCAACCAACCATCCAATTAACTCCCTGTTACTCTGAAAATGGCATTACAACCATCAAACCATTTTAGTAGCAAAAGCGAGTGACAGTTGACACTGCTTAGCTAACTGGTTAGCAGGTAGCTAGTTAGCCCTTACGTGGAGCAACAAGCTAAACTGTCAAGCAGCCTTCAGCGTTCGTTCCAATTGTTGTACACAAGTTAATTTTATGTGTTTTCAGTCTAAATGATGTTTGCAAGCAATAGCGATAGCTGTCGTACCTGTCTGGCAAGCAGATGTTTTGGAGTTTTAGAATAAGAAAAAAAAAAAATGCTACAACGAAGCCAAAGGGGCAGTTCCTTAGTAAACAGAAACGGTAACGTCATCCATGTGAGACAGAAGGGAAACCCATGTTCACACATAAGTACATATCTATCATTATGTCTATGGTAGTGTTAACATGTAAAGTGTAAAATAAAGTAATTATATGACCCTAATAAACAGATTAATTTGACATATTTTCTAATTTCCTTAATGAAATTCCTTTATACGAAAATGGAGGCATAGGAACTATACACTCAATAGACCGGGGGGAGGGAAGGTGGGCTTGATGGTGCATGCATTTAAACATCAATTTTAATTGGTTAAATTTAATAAAAAAATTCAAAAGTTAACATTTTGACATTTCTCAAACTAAAACAGTGATGTTTTTTCTTGACCATTAATACAGTCTGAGATAACACTAGATGTGATGTTAGATTTTACCTTGTTGAAAAGAAAAAAACAAAGACAAGGTCTTAATCATAAGTGCACGTGCTGTGCAGAATTATATTCATAATTATTACACTTATGTTAAAATTTGCACCAATCTTTTGAAGAATACATTAAATAAAGTTGGAGTAGCTTTCATCGTACCAGAGTTTAATATCAAAAATAGGGAAATAAAAAATGATTGAATATCAGTTTAAGATCAGTAATCTGTTCAGACTCTGGTGCACCATTAATAGGTCTGTACTATATGATATTTCAGAGAGCAGATGTCCTAATAGAAATTCAACTCATATTAAGCCTGCAGTGTGTTTTTACTATCAGCAGAGGGTGGTAACACACTGCATCTCTGTTGGATCCCTTTTTCTCCAAATGTCATTCTTTCCTTTAACTTTATAGCCTTATCAAATGAAATCCATTCTTTGACCAAAATAATGTATCAGTGGTCCTAAACTGTTTTTTTTTTTTTTTGTTTCCCCGACTTTAAAACTCAGCACAGTGCTTTTGAAAGACCATAAAAACACTTTAATCTGGTTTTAATGCACTCCAGTGGTACAAGGTTTTCTCAAGGTCTGCATGATTAGCTCGGTTAACTTGATTTATGTGCATTCAAAGTAATCCTTGATCGGACACCTATGGCACCAGATCCTGTGAAAATCCTAATCGACATGTGAGAAACCATGTGGGTCTCTTTGATAAGTCAGTGGCAAATTTGTGGATGTGTTCAAGCAAAGAGGGAATTCAAGATTTCATGTCATTCGTTCAATTAACTATATCAAAGCACTATAAACTGCATTCTTAAAAACATCATTGGGCAAATCTAATCAATGGTCTTAGGAGGGATATGCATCAGAGGAGTTTAAAGTGCTTACCTTTAGAAACATGTTTTGGTCTTTGAGATTTTGTTAATGCATTGGAGAATCAAATGAATGCAACACAGTCATAGTCTTTAACTGCATGGGCAAAAATGCAAAAAAAAATACATAAATAAATAAAAATCTGTTTTGACACAGCATATGTCCCCTCTAACTAATGCACAGCAGTAGTTTGATCATAAGAGAAGCATGCATCCCCTGATGTCTTTTTTTAAGGGCTGGTTTTCCAATTTGTTTTACATATTACAAACAAGCACTGAGCGGTTCCTCTTAATGCAACCTGCAAGGACTGTTTGTTCCATTGTCCCAGTAATGGAGTTTAATACTGACTCATCAATCTACCCTGGGTTCAGGTGATTTTTGCTAAACTAAACATTATTATTTAGCCAGGGTTCCATCTGAACCATGAATGTTAAAGCTTTTTTAGATACGCCATGTGAGGAGTTGTGCTAATGTTGGAGATTCAACATGTGAGCAATCAATGTTTTTTGGGGGTATAGAAGGGCGGAAAAGTGGGGTTGTACAGTGGAGCAGTGTTTGCACTGCTTTGTTTGGAGGAAAAAAAATGTTTTGGGTTTAAATTCCAGGCTGAGCTTTTTCTGCGCCATATTTGCAGCATGTTCTCTCTGTTTGTGCTAGGATGGGATCTCTCCAGGTAACTGATTGCTGGATTGGTCTCTCCGTTATGTCATTGAGTTGGAGATAGTCCCTCTTAGACTTTGGATTTTAAATTTAGAGTTGGTGTCTCTTTGGCCTCTAGTTGGGACAATTACAGCCTAGTGGTGGCAGTTGTAACAAATGAATCGCACCACCTTGGAGACAAATAAAACAAAAGTGGAAACCTAAAATCGACTTTCACTGTTTGTTTGGGCTATTTACCATATCAGAGAGTCTTACATAGAGACAGTATGCCTGACATCAGGACTATTAAAAAGGCGTTTGCATAACCAGGTTTATGGTTCAAGATTAACCCAATTACTTTGACTCAAACTTAGTTTGACTTTGGTAGATGGTGTAAATCAGATAGCATGTAGTCCCTGCTTTCTGTTATGTCATGTGTAGAGCAGAGTCCAATAAAAGCAAGTGTGTTACCTGTTCTATTGAATCAACACTGCTGTCAGAGAACTTAGTATAGATTTTGATCCACATTTCAGATCCAAGGGTGTTGCTTATTTGTCGGACTTTTTGTCTTGCTTTTTTTAAACACCGGGCCACACTGGGATATGGATGCGTTGCAAAGCCAGGCAATCTCGCCTTATGATATTGATACTCATTTTAGCCTTAAATTTAAGCTTGGATTTTTAAATATGGCCTCTTTTCATCTAGGATTAATTTTAGCTCTTAGACTTGACCAAATAAAAGTCTCCAGCCCCAGCATTTGGTTGAAATACATTTATTCTAGATGCACCAACTTTCTATGAGATCTTGTAGTGTAATGAGTTGGGAAAGTTGGACTGCTGCACTAATTCTTCTCCAGAACATCACAAATATTCCTAATCAGTAAAAGGTCCATGTATGAGAATAATTTCTCTGACCCTTGAAGCACTCCAGAGTAATTTGAGCCCTATGAAATCTGACAACTGTTGGACATTCTCATGGTAGCAAGAAGAAAGACATTCACTGATGGAAAAGTCTGGCAGTTAGTCTATTTATGCAGTTAGATAACCTCATTCTTTTGGATTCAGGTTGCTGGATATATACCTGACCAGCTGCAGTAAACCTACCTTATACAGCTGATCCTATAAGCTTGTATGGTTGGCAGGAGACATGATGGGTTGATCACTTCATGTTCCAGTTCTTAAATATGACCTATAATGTTTCAAACAGTTGAAACAGCTTCTTTTCTAGAAGCTTATTGTTAGCCTGTTTTATGTTTTAAACCCATTTTGACTGGGATCTTTGTTCTTTTAGTCACAAAAGACTATACCATGGTTTCAACAATCAAGCCCAAATGGTCTCCCTTAGCTGACAAACCACTAAGACTCCAACCTAACACAAACTGGCAGTTAGCAGTGAGAATAGTTTAGCGTCCATTTTGGCTGAGAGACTCCCGATAACAAAGAAACACCTCATCCAAAACTGAATTAAGCTCAGCTTAAATTTTCAGCTGTCTGCACAGAGAAGCCAAATATCTTCAGGAGACAAACTTAGAATTACTTGGCCAAAATTGAAGAAAAAAAACAAACATTGTACAGCCATGAATGCTGGTGACAGCATAATGCCTTTTTTTTTTTTTTTTTTAGAACAGAAAGTCTATTGGAACTCACAAAGGGGATCATTTACCTTTAAATTGTAACAAAAACGATTGGATCCCCAACAGAGCAATGATCCTAAACCCACATCCAACATGATTTTGTGGATGGCCCTGAGCTAATAACTGTATGAATGATTCTTCAATGACATGAAAACAAGCAGTTCAATATTTTCCAATTCTGATAACAAAAGTGGTCAATTATACAACATTTAGCAAGAACCATTGATGGCTACAAAACATCTGTTGTTTCCTTGCAACTTAGTGAACAATTTTTAACCAGATACTACAGGAGGCAAGTCTGTCGAACCAGAGCGGATTAGAGAAAAGCCACAAAATCAGACTGAACCATTTGCTTGTTGAAAAAACAAAAAAAAAAGCTGTTGTATATTAAAAGGAACACTTAATCGACTAGCTAAAAACACCAAAACCAAATAACTAAGAAAAGAGGCCAGTAATAAGCTTCTGTAATATTCTAAAGAGAAATTAAAATAAAACTAGAGCAAGTCTTCATTTTGTGGGATGCCGATTTCTCAATGCTGCCTTTAACTCAGTTTGTTTATAAGTCAGTAAACCTCACTTCTTGTTTTTTTTTTTAAAAAAAACAATTAAAAAAAAAAAAAACTTAATCTCTTATGAAATTTTTAACAAAGTAAATGTGATAAGGAAACAGTCAGAAATGCTTAAAAAAAAGTTTATAATTGAGTGAATTCAAAATGAAACAGAGAAAGTTTAAATACAACATAATGGATGCCAAGTAAAACTTCAGGAAAGAAAAATAGGCTTTTAACTAAAAAAAAAAGCATAAATTATAAAAAAAAATATATACATTACTGTACATGGTGGAAACAAATCATTAGAGCACAAATACAAATAAAATAAAGTACACAATCTTAACTTCCAACTTAGTGAAAATAAATTCAGTGTATTTGAAATTAGTTTGATCGTCGAGTTAAATAACCTAAACAAATACTTTGCTCTGAATTACGAATACGTCATTCATTTACAGTATTAGTGTAATAAACAAAACAAGGGACAGTATTCACTGTCTTTAAACAGGTCTCTGCAATGCTGATGTTTCCACGTAGTCACAGTTTAGACCAAAAAAGGCTCAGCCTTTACTGAAATGTCTTGCAGTACAAAGTGTCTTTTCAAAAACCCTTCGTTTATGTCCTTCATCTCTTAGAGTTGACTTCATGGCTCTTTTTTTTTATTACTGCTCTGGTTTTTTTTTACTTCATGCTGACCAGCAGTCTCTGGTGCTCTGTAGTTCATTACTTTCCATACTGTGCTCCTTTCCCCAGTCGTAGCCAGTCTCTCCAGGGCGACTGCACTTTGTCCGGATTACTGTCTGAAATCCAAGAGGGAGAGGAGGAGGAGAGCTGGCGTGTCCAGGTGGAGGTCGTCCTGCTGGGTCGTCGGAAGAATGACAGGCCGTTGGAGGTGGGCTTCTTCTGAAGTTCCTCCGTCTGCTGTTGTGACTTCAGCTGTTGGTTGATGACGATCTGGATGTCATCCTAAGAGAAAGAAAGGAGGGGAGGGTGAGTTTGATGGCTAAGGGGGCTAGGATTCACAAAAAAGGCTTTCAACACTCTGTTAGAGCTTTAGCATCTGGAAGACTATTAGCATTGTGAGGTATGGGAGACTACAGCAGTGCTACTACAGCCAACATGTTGGTTATTTTACTGCCAGGGAATACTAATTTACAAACTGTTTTTTTTATTGCCTTTCCTCTGATGCATGAATTATGAAAGCCCTGCTCAAAATTTTTTTCTCAAGTGTTTTTCCTCCCCTTAGAACATGAAAACATGTTTTTTTTTTTTCAAAAATATTGTTCTTCCATGAAGTTAGACATGTCCACTGCAGTGGACTACATGCGCCTGAGCGCTCAACTTTAGACATTATAAATTAACTGTAAAATGAGAAACATCACTGTGGATCTCCACATTTATAAAGGGAATGTAGGACAGTATAACCAAAACAAAATATGAAGTGACTTTTTAGTCTCTGCATCTCCTAACACTTTGATAATTGTCACATCTAAGCTGTACATGTAAATGTGCAAAGCATCCAGGCCACAGTGGCATACAGCATTGCATAAATATGTATTTGGTCTTCCGTGTGCATGCAGCAAAATGGCATCTGTTTACATTTTCCCCCTCTGTGAATTGGGGTTGAGTATGGTCAGGTACCCTGTGTCCAATTGCTTATACATATAACAGTAAAACACCAACTTACAACCAAAACAATCACATAACTCAGTACAGCAATTATAGGACTTCTGTCGAAAAAATGGAATAGGTGATGCATGACGTCCACTTTATTGGACACACGGTTAATCAGAACTTTCTACATATTGGACAAAAAATCATACATATTCCAAACTGATAATATCCTTCCTTAGATTTTACAGTAAATAATTATATTTTTTTACCTGTTGGGCTCATCTAGTATAGAAGGTTTGAGAGTTTATGTAAGCAGTGGTCGACAGGTGTGGCTGTTTGTTGGGAATCTTGGGTTCAGAGGAAATTTACTTGCAGTACAATGACTGGCCACTGAATTGACCTCAACGGAGTGTCGCAGCAGAGAGCATTATAGACACTAATATTCACTTTCATCATAGAAACCACTGAATTGAAGCGATATTTACTTTTTAGTAGATGTCCATTAGTGACCTCTATGCATCAGAGGGTTAAAACACAGTGGGAACCATCAGGTGCAAGGTGGCTGGCACCTTAACAACAGCGAGAAGCATTCCACAATTGTTTTTAAATGATATAAAAAAGTGGAAATGTATGCAACACAGCCATGAAAGGGAAAAATATATAAAACCACCAAGTTCAGAGCATAAAGTTGACAAATCTGTGAAGTTTCTCGGTCATCCAGGTCATGGTCAAGCTTGTAAACTTTTGTTTAGGCATTTGGATACAAAGTTTTCTAGAAGATGTTTCACCTCTCTTCCTTCTACAGTTCTAACTAAAGCAGTAGAAGACGGGGATAAACATACTCTAGGTGTGAGCAAACATTAGGGAAGGGTGAGAAAAGAAACAAAAGCTGACTCTGATGGGTCGTTAACCACCTCGTCAGAGTGGTTTCAAGGTGGTGACGAACTGAAGAGACGTCTTGGATGAGAGGTGAAACATCTTCAAGAAAAATTCACATCCAGTTGCCTAAACTGAACTTTCCAAGCATAAAGTTCACAACTTTCTGCAGTGTTAACAGCTACAGACAGTAGCACTAAATGGGTTTCCATGGCCAAGCAGCCGTTTCCTTCCATCACCAAGTTCAGTGCAAAGAGTTAAATAGATCCAGATGGTTTGAAGCCAAGCACCAATGGACTTGGAAGAAGTGGACATGTGTTCTCTAAAGTGATGAATCATGTTTATCAACTTTGCAGGCAAGTGGAAGAGTCTGGATTTGGAGATTAGGGACTTTTCTGACTGTAATGTGTCAAGAATCAAGTTTGTTGCAGAGAGTGCTCTAACAGTAAAACCCTTCCTTTATTTATAAAAAACAAGTTTAGCTTGTTGCCACACCGGTTATATCAGTTGTGCAGCAAGAATTGTATTTTCAAAGCAGGGATATACACAGAGAGGATGCAGAGGCAGATTATGAAAAGAGTTTGGATAGAAAGCAAGTATCGTTATGTTGCTGGGTTAATAATAAAAAAAACTGAATAATGTGTGTGGAAAGATCCTAAACTTATGGATTATATTCCACAGAAAAGTTTTCTATCCTGTCAGAAAATCACAGGACCGTCCCAGTCTCAGCTAAACTGCTCTACATCTGGATTTTATTTTATGTTGATAAAAAAAAAAACTTTAGGTCAACTAAACAAAAGGCTCACTGAAACTTAAAGGTATTAATAGGAGAGTTTTTGGAGGAAGAAACATCTAAGTTATCCTGTGCAATGTCACAATATTCACACCAGTCCTTAGTAACTAATATTTATGATTTCTCTTAATGTCATTATGAGAGCAAAACTGAAGAGTGCAGAATATCCATACTTGTTTGCCTTCTAGTTAAACTCAAATATGAGTTTTGCCTAAAGGTGCCTATTAATATACATATGACATCATACATTTCTGCACAAGTTGCTCTCTCACATTGCGTGAAAAGGCTTTCCTTTTAAATGATGGTGCCTTGTTGGCATATATTTAATTTCCTTGTTTTTACAATATTTGTCAGAGAGTTTTTTTAGAGAGTTTTAGGAAATTATTGATTTCAGAGTTTCAAAAAGGGTTTTAAAAGCAAAGGTTTTTGGTGTAAACAGATAAGCCCTTAAGAAACGAGTCTCTACTTCAAAAGTTGTTTTCAAGTTTGTGTGTTGCGCTAATAAATATGAAAATTGGATTTACTTTGACCTAATCTTTTAATACAAATAAGGAAACGAAATCCCAGAAAATCAAATCAATGTTTTGGTCCGCATCGTTTCCTTCAAAGCTCAGACGCTCAGACTAGGCAGCAGATGGCTCAGCTTGGCATCGTTACTCAGCAGCCCTGGACATCTGCTGTTCATGTCCACCAAATCTGCAGGGACATGAATGTATGTCCCTTGTATCATAGTAAGGGTCAGCTGTGATACACGCTGTTGTTTCAACAGTACAGCTGATTCTAAAATGTTAATGGGCTGAGGTGACATCAAAAAGACTAAAACCTGAATATTAGCTGCACCCTGAATGAGTTACCTGCCAGGCCTCCAGCTCCTGGGACAGCTCCAGTTTACGTTGAATAGCTTCTAATAACTGGTTGTTCAAACACATCATGTCGTTTTTGCTTCGCACCAATTCAGCCTCCATCATGTTTTTCCTGTTGAGAGATAGCAAAACATTCATTAATCAGGATTACCTTCATCAAACCTTAACAGCCATAAAAGTAACTTCATTGTTATAAACTAGATTTATAATAGATTTGTAGAAAACCTACAAAATTCTTCCAAAATCTACAGCTTTTCTTTGGCTTTTTTCCACATTAAAAACATATACTTTATGGTATTTGATTGAGATTTTTTTAGAAAGTTGGGAGCAATTGTTAATTGGAAGAATGTGTTCGTTTTGTTTCTTAACATTTTTAAAAGTTTCATTTTTAACATCAAGATGTGCATTTATTTCCAGCTCTCATAGTGTGTTTGTCTGGGCCACTCCTCTCATTAACAGTAACTAGCAGGTCAGTTTAGGTTGGTAAGTTTGTAGCTGTGTTATACTCTTTCCATTTTCTAATGGACTAAAAAAAAAGTATCTCCACATCAGGTGAAAAAAATGTTTAAAAAAACATTAAGTACTAGCTAGCATGAGCTACGAGAACGAGCAGAAAAGTGCTGCAGTTCTGTGTTTTGGCCACAGGTGGCACTAGCATTAGAAAACTGAGTGACGCCTCTTTAACTAAACATACAGCTTCTAAATGCAGTTTAGTGCATTTATTTTGATTTAAAAAAATATGAGTAGAATGGATCTAAATGCAATCTAGACAATTCTTTTAAAGTTTTAGGTGCATATATGTTTTTCCATCTTTTCTCCTAAACACTATTCTCTAATTTCTGGTCATTTTTGGACAAACAGCAAAAAATATTTGTTGCTTTTAAATCTTTTCAAAGGCCCCTAATGAGAACTGCAAGCCACTTGAGTAAGTATGATGAATTATGTACTTGGCAATAGCTTCATCCCGGTCTCTGATGGCCTGCTGGACGAAGTCCTTTTGATCCTGAATGCTCTGCAGCTTCTTTAGCAGCTCGCTATTCTCCTGCTGTAGCTGGATGTTCTTTAAAGAGAAGACAAAATAAAACATCATTAGGAAGTAGGAAATAAATAAGCCAGTTCAACCCAGGATTGTACTAATAACTTGTTGTAAAATATAATTTTCAGTTGCAGTAAAATAACGATTTTAACGGCAGTTACAAATCAAAGTAGCCAAAAGATGAGTACGCCTGTATTCATACTGATTTGCTGATTTTGTAGTTTGTTTAAATTAAATCAGAAACTTTGGGATAATAGTAAACTTTAACATTAAGATCAAAACCAAATACTTTTTTTTTTGTCTTTACCAACAAAACCCTCGAGAAAACACAAGGACAGCCAGCAATCAGTAACACTGCTGCTGCAGTCTAGCTCTGATACAATAGCATGCCACAGGCAATGCCCCTCCTTATCCATCAGTGGTTACCTGATCCCTCAGCTCCTGTGCTGTGCTCAGATTCCCACAGTGATCAGCCACCCTGTCCACAAAGCCCGGATTCACCGCCTACACAGAGACATTAACAGGGAGATCAGGTGTCGGCCACACTTGTGCAGCAGAAGGGGGTTTCTGTGGTTTTGGTCTTTACACAAAATCACAAAAAAAACGAAGGGCGGAGGAGGTGTGGATGGTTATTTAGTTACAGTGAATAATGGATAAAGTACAAATGCAGTGAGACTCAGGTGGATGATTGGATTTGCATGCCAAAGGCCAAAAGACCTTGTTGCATGATAAGATGCAATAAATCACATGTAACCAGTGCAAATACATGTACATGTTAAACATACACTTTTAATAATCTGTAAAGAAGTCAAGTTAATTCCTATTTTTATAAATCACCTATACCAAATGAGAAATTAAAAGAGCTTTACATAAAAAAGCTTTAAAATAAAAGAGATGGATAAAATAAATAAGTAAAAAAAGTTCTGCCAGATTAATAAAAGTCACTTTTTGTATTTCTTATGCAGTCAGCTGGTCAAAGATTGACAAAGAATGCTAATAATAAAGCTTAATATCCTTAAACTACAGATTGTAACTAAGAAACCTTGTAACTGAGAAAGTGTATTAAAACAATTATTGTCCTCAAGGTATAAAAATAAGAAGACATTAGGGCTAAGAACAGAGCCATGAGGAACCCCACAACTGCCTCTTCAGGCATGACTCGAAATTGTACAAAACGCAAAATACTTGTCAGGAAAGGTACATTTAAAAAACTGAAAGATTAAATAATTAATTTACTGTATTGGTCAGGATTGTCTCATGAATAGTACTGAAATCAAACGCTTTTCACTAAAATCAAAACTGGAGAGCGTGAGAGCAAGACAGTATAAACAGGCGATGAAGAAGTTGCTCTGCTTTGTCCTTTCTGGCTATAAAGCTGCATCTCTCAATGAGCATGATGTATTTTTAAATGGCCTTCATTTATATAATGCTTTTTCAAGTCAGAAAACTTGACCAACGCATTTTACACTACATTCAACCATTCACCCCCCCCCCCCCAGATCTTAATAATCTGAGCTCATTGGGGATGGACAGGA
>JAUZNJ010035297.1:0-12326 GCA_034780135.1 Jordanella pulchra
GTCTTCTACATGCTTTGCAAGTGGAAAACCTGAAAAATCAACAGTGTATCAAATACTTGTTCTCCCCACTGTAATTACTGTTTACAGTCTTACATTCTTCCCACTTTAAACCCTATAAAGCAGCAGACATTTCTATCTGTTAAGGTCCCATATACTTTTCCTTCTCCCAAGGGAGCTGCTGCAACAGACAGGACCAATTTTCTGCTAATTGGGCCTCAGGAAATTGCTCCTCGTTTCAATTTACCATTGGACAGCCATGAAGATATCTGATCCACCTCCCTAACTTACTTTCACCTCTACAGTGAGTTTAGGTGTGATGAGAGAGAGGGCCAGTTCGTTATAAAAAATTTAAAAAAGCATGCACCAGTGAAAACCAGAAACTGGTGGAGAGGTTAACTCATGCATAAAATATAGGTTGCTCAGAAACTCAGGCAGTGAAAACATGACTAAAAAGTATTTAATGTGAAAGTGATTTGCACCAGAACAGGAACAAATAGTCTGTGTGGGGCCAGCTGGGGTGTTTTACTAAAACCAGACTGTCACAATATTATTCTAATCACCGTGGTGTGTTGCACACTCTGTCCAAACAGAAACTGTATTCATTGGAACGAATATTAAGTTTTGTTATCAGAAAACAACAGCAAGGTTGAGATACCAGAATTAAATAGCCATATATCTGAGGAAGCTACTATCCAGAGGATCCCCTGGATAAGATTAATAGCTTTAGTGAGACAAAACTTACACAACCACAGACGTAGGAACACAAATTACTCTGCAAGCAATTACTCCAGAAAAATCCATGAAACTCTACACCAAGCCAGAGATCTGGAAAATTAAAATAAGGGAGGACTGTTTTAAATACCAGGTTCGTTTTTCAGTGCATGCAGATGCAGGACTTTTCATGCAATTTGATAGATGTAGTAAAATTTTAAATGAATAACAAATTTTTGTGCCATAACATTATAGAAAATTGTGTAGAATTTCGATTTCTATTCTATTTGTATAGTAAAAAGAATATGTCACTGAAGGCTAGTATGACAGACGAAAACTGTCCAGCTGTAAAAAAAACTGACAAACACTGTAAATCTGACTGAATGTCTGGACTCTGACTGTATAACATGTGGTGTATCTGATACCTTAAGCATATGGACTTAGTTATATCTGAGTGTTGCACTCTTTTCTCGGTCCCTTGAATGTATTAATATGGGAGTGGGAAATATGTCACCTTATCATCAGATGTTTAAAGAAAGCAAAGTTCATTTAGAATACTACAGCACAATATGGTTTTAATTTTGACTGCTTCTTGAAAATTCTTGTATATAAGAAATATGCATTGATGAACCACACATTATTCACATTGGTGAGACATTTTTGTAAGCAACACTTTTACTTATAAACTAGGAAACGAAGATTTATAAACAATTTTGGGGGGGTACTCACCTCAAAGTCTTCGGCACTGTTGATTCTACCCATCAATTGCCCACACATTTAAAGCCTCTGCAAGATAAATGGAAATGTTTTGGGGTTACTTATACATCTTGCTCTCTTATAGAAGTAAAAATGTTAAGTACCAAGAAAGCAATCTTTTATAAGAAAGCTAAATAGATTTATACATGTTTGACAGGGTCAAACAGAAATGGATATTGGAGTCACAGAAACTCCATCTTTTTTAAAAGTTAGGGTAAACCTACCAAAGGTTGCCTAAGGTAGAAAAACTTCATTGACCAGCTTATGAGGAGAAAAGACTTATTTTTTGGGTCATGCTGGTTGCAATAGTCATGGCCTGAACACTTATCTACATGCTGCCTGTGTAGGAAGGGAGTTTAAGTTTAAAGGGCATTAAATGTACACTCAAAATAACAAAGAGGATATGGATTAAATAATGTATTTTTTTATTTGTCTTTTTACCGTTTTGGGCAATGCATATAACAAGATTTATGTGCATAGCATGCCTTCTGCAAGACATAATTTCATTCACAATGAACCTTTTCTCCAACCTATTTGTGGAAGGGGGAATAAAAAACCAGTTCCTATTTTTCGATTAGAGTTCCCTCCACATTTATTATGCTGTAGTTGTTCAATGATTCTTCCACATCCTGCCAATCCTACAAGTATCTTTCATTATTATTTAGTCCCCAACATCCATTTTTTCTTCTAGTTAATGTTTTGACCCACAATGCATAGTAAAATGCGGATCTAAGTCTTTGTAGACCTCGCCTTATAAATGTATGCTAAGTTCTCAATGGGAAGCAATTCCCTAGATCTTTTCATTATCATAACCTCTCCCTTGTATAAATATATATACCTTTATTTTTTGAAAAAACATCTGTCTTCCTACACAATTATGAACATACTGTCATGATTCCTACCATAGATCTGTTTCAACCTGTTTGCTGCTCTGCTGCATTATACTTTCCAAACAATATGTGTGGCTAAATCTGAACAGTCATGTTTATGGAATGTGGGAGGAGGCTGGAGTACCCAGAGAGATCACACGCATTCACGGGGAGAACATGCAAACTCCATGCAAGACCAAAGGTGGGAATCGAACCCTGAACCTTCTTGCTAAGAGGCAGCAGTGCTTTAGCGAAAATGTACAGTCCTAGTATCAGAAGTCTTGCTCAATTTATCTTTAAAGTCATCTGAATCATTCAACAATCCGTGGTGTCTGTAGAAATGAAATAGGCAGCCCTCTGAAAGCATTTCATAAAAAATTTCCTCTCTGGTTTTCACTGATATATTTTTTTCCATCTAACAACATCTATCATGTTCAGTTCAAGCTCTTATTTCTGAGGGTTTTGCTAACAGAAGCAAGAACTGTGAGGCTTAAAGATTAATTGACACTTTATGAAGTGTGGAATGCATCCAGCTTTGAATTGATTTTTTGTGTTTCCCTTCAAATAACATTTGAAATACCCTGCTTGTAATGCATAAAAAGAGATCTTCCTAAATTTAGTGGTATGACTATATGCACCAGATCTGATAAGTCTGTAGTCAGTTTTATTACTAGACAGTGCAATATAATATAATGGTATGTCATGTTTTAAAAATGTTTTATAAAATAGCTTATGTTTTTGAACTGAATAAAGCTAAATGAAAGGTGGGAAAACATAAATATACTGACATTATTGAAACTACGGAAGAATATTACACTCTTAATGGGCCCCTATACTGTACATTTGCTAGAATGATCACATCCTAACCTTGGCATGACATTCATACTGACACATCTATGCATCCCCCCCTCACACAAAAGGCACACATTGACCTTTGCAGTGAGTTTATTTGCATCAACTAATCAATAGATACAAATGCTTTAGTAGAGAGTTCCTACTCTGGTGCATATCAATACTAACAAGTTACCCAGACCAAACATCCATCAGGTAGAAGGACCATTTTTTTCAAGGATCCCCATCCATCAGTGTTGAACTTTTGTATTCATAATGACCTAATATAAATCGATAAGCTGTGTTTAGAAAGAGTCACTGGAGTGGAATGGTAAAACCACAGTCACCGATGACCTCTGTTCAAGGATGCTTAAAACAAAGATCTACTTAGATCGCTTTAAATTTTGTGCTAAGAAGAGTTACTATAAGGGAGAAGAGGAAAGAGCTCAGCGTCACCTTATTAAAACATTTATTGATCCTGTCTGTCTGTAGATTAGAGAGGAAACAAAAATCCACTTAAACAGTCATGTTTGATAAATTGCATCTGTTTGGGGAGCTCATTTCTTCTCTTTCCATTAGAAAACATTGTCTGAATAAGTTCTGTCAATTTACGCGTGAGACAGTAAAGAAGATGAAAATTAACAACAGAACACAAACAGACATGAATAAGAAGCTCTTTTGAGAATACAGACACCGTTTGAAATATTGCTTTTGTCTCATGCTCTCCAAAGCACACACATGCAACCTAAGCTCATTACACCCTCCCTGCTTCCTGATGGCTGGTTGACAACTTAGCACCTTCAACTTACTTTCACACTTTCCAAACTTCCTAACTTCTTGCCCTCTGCACACAGCAGAGCTCATTCATTTTAAGGAAAAATCTTGGGTGATAGCCATCTCCCCCAAATCTGCTGTTTCTTATGAGCCTGAACTCCTGGCTTTCTACTCACACTTTGTTCTTTAAGTACACCATCCTCCTTAAAAAGGGAAAAAACTTCAATAAAATATTAGAACCTTTTCTCCATAAAGAACAAGACCTCTTGTCACAAAAAGCTGCCCATCCATCTTGCAGGTATCCCTCCCTTGGGGAATGGGGGCTGGGGTGGGGGTCTGAGGCACTGCTGTTGTAATAAAGTAAACCCATCATTCAAGATGAAGCACAACTAGTATGGCCTGCGTGGCCGGTTAAAAAAACTCTGCAACCCCCCTGCTGCTTGTGTCCACCATACAGTAACGTATGCTTTAAACAAGATTTGCACTCGGAAAAAAAAAGCAAATCTTAGTTATCCCTTGTGTTGCACAGTGGAATCTATTGTATTAATTGCAAGACAGGCCGAGTTTAGGTAGTAAATTGAATTGGATATGACAACCATAAATACACATAACACAAATGTGAGATGACAAAAAGGTTGTTGACTCATGGAAAATACAAATGCACTGTATCAAAAGTGACAATTACATTTTGCTCACCGACCGACGCTAAAGGAAGGGCCCTGCTGCTATTAGAGGGGGACAACCGACCCAGACACAACAGCTCCATGAAACTGGCCACACAATCAAGCCAGGCTATAACAAAAACAATCAAGCCACCCCTAGTGAGACAACACCCGAATATACTGGGCCACTTGGGTCCCACAAACCAAAACCACATAAGATGCAGTCCTTATATTCCACCAAATTCCCTAAATATCCATGAGGAATATGTGGACCCTGTGCTTCAAAGCCACCTCACCAAAATGGCCCGATCTGTGAATAACCTTCGACAGCCCTCCTGAACCACTGTCAAAGCACACTCATCCCAGAGATTATACAAATAAGCTTCTGTTTTCTTTAACGGCGGCACAGGATCTTATAATATTTAAATGCTGCCATATTTTTCATGATAAAAGTATAGCTTTCTTTGGCCACAAAAAAGCAAACCAAATATTAAAACCGCATTAAACTTGTACATCTAAACTCATTAGAAATATAAGATTGGATTCTTGGAGCCGCAAAGACTTTTAAAACTTTGAATCTATTTATGAAAAAACAGGAGTTCTTAATTTTACCAAACATATTACAAAATCTTATCTTGTCTCAGCCTAATGAGCCAAATATTATGTGCAGTTTTGTTTTTTGTTTTTTAATTAGATGTGTTAATACAATCTTAGGTTTAAAAGAAAATTAAATATTGCAAAGGGAACCTTTGGAACTGCAGCTAATGCAGCTTTATTAATTTGTTTCTGTATTAAAGGATTAATTAAATGAATATTGGACACGAGCCAACAACAATAAGGAAACATAATAACATTATTTACTGCACTGCATTTATCAGAGACAGAGACAGTGAAAGAGAGAGATTATCTGCAGCAACAAGACAAGGGCACTTGTTAAAAGATACAGTGGCACTGCAAAGGCAAACAGAACTTTTTATATCCCTTCAACAAATCCCCAAGCACACCAGGAACATCACTTTCAGAGAGGCTCAGGGGAAATCAAGGTCTACTACCTTCAGGTAGTGTAGTACTGTATTTGGTTCCAGATAGCAATGCCATGTGATCTAATCTCAGCAATTTCATTTTGCGGAGATTAAAAAAAAAAGTTTTTTTTTTCTTTCACACTGTTTTGTTTTTACATTTGTGCCACACTTGAAACACACATATTTCAAATCATCAATATTAATAACAGACAAAAATAAATAGTAAATACAAATTGAAGTTTTTATCAAATTATTTTATTTTCCAAAGAAAAAATATTTTTAAATAAGCTTTAACCTTTTTCTTCAGATGTTTCATAACTTAAGTAATCCAAAGGTTGCATTTGCTCAAGAATTGAATTGTTTAAATCCCATTGTTCTCACCCAGGAACAAATGCAAGAGGGCAGACAGACTCCCAGTTTACACTTTCACACAGAAACTTGGAAACTAAGTGCATTTAACTCTGACAGGTCATCTGCAATATGTTGAAAAGCCTGTAGGGCAGTGGAGGGTGAGAACGCTTTCTCAAAAACTTTCGGTACATATTCCATGTGGGTGGCTTTGTAGTAAAGATACAGTGGGAGATCAGTGCGAGTAGGGTGGGGGTTTGTATGGATTTATGCATGTCAGGTATCACCCGTCGCAGAAGGGAAAAAATATACAGACTGAGATCCATAATAAAAAAAAGAGGCAGGACTTGAATGGGGTTACCATATCTGTGAAATGAAACCTGTGCTCCTTTTTTGTCACACGTCTTCTCTCACACTTAATCACTGTCTCTGTTGCAGTCTATGGGAGGTGTTTCGATGAACCCAATGACTCTGAGTTCAACAGTTAATTTCTTTTTTCACTTTTTGTGTCCCAGCTCAAAGGTTTATAGGATGTGTCAACTTTTATATAATTCATGATGGCTTGTTAATTTTTCCCCAAAAAAGAGAACTTTGAAAAATCGCTAAGACTAGTTTCCTGTGATGCAGTTATGAAATCTATAAAAAAAGTAAAACATTTAACAGTCTTTGGTTATTTGTATACTATCCAAGTATCCCCTCCATGATATGTTTTGTGACCAGTGACCATCCCTGTGCACTAAGTTTTGGTCATGACTCTAGTTTCACCCTTGACTTCAGCTTAATGGTGGTCTCATTTCAGGAATAGCATCCGCTGTAATCTGTATGCTTACCGCCTGGAATCTTAAGGAACTGCATCTGCATTTATGGTTAAGTGTACTGTTTACATTGGGAAGTCCCGATCCAATATTAATATTAGAAATCAGTCTTATATTAGCCAAAAAAACTAATATCAGATTTTATTGGCTGGCATCCAAAATCTCTGATGTTTTCATGCTGATAGAAACACTTCTGTTAAAAATTTCAGTAACTCATTGGTTAATTTCACATGAGTCATTTTTTTTCATACCTTTTATTGTGGACTTTTGTTACCTGTTAAAGTAATATTATTTGACCAAGTCTTTTCCAACATTCAATAGTATAAAATAAGAAATAAAAGCGTTTATGATTTGTGCTAATATCGTACCAGATCAATATAAGTATTGTCCAAATTTCAAAGTAGCAATATCTGTATAATATCAGAAATGAAAAAGTTGTATCGGGACACCCCTAGTTTTAATTGCCATATTAGCCTTTGGTAAATGTAACTTTTTTCTTTACTAGAAATACTTTCATTTTATTTCCAGGCTTTTAGGGATTTTTAATCTGCCTTCTATCGTGAAACATAATTTTCAAAAACTACACATGCTTATCTAAATTCTAGTAACGCTTTGGATTTAAGTTTTTATCTTTGAATTACTCAGAAGAAATTTTAAATTGTGTTTGAGTTTAGCTATCCAAGATTATTCTTGATTTTTTAATACAAAATTCAATAGTATGAGATGGTACTAATTTCACACCAATCCTAATCTTCTTGTTCACCCACATCTTTTTGTGAAAAACTATTGTTACTCCAATAAAAAACAAAATAAGAAATAAAATGTTGTGACATTCATTTATCAATACTTCTCTTGCCAAAATAAGCTCAGTTTTATAAGCTACAGTTGCTATCACTTTATCAATTTATGAAGTTAATATAAGATGTTATGAATTCCAGGTAAAGTTTATATCCTTGTCACCCCTGCAGCTATGTTTAAGGCTATTCTTTTAAAGGAAGAAATATTGTTTTTGAGTTACCCTGTTTTGCTAAAACAGTTGACCAATAAAACTGATCGAGTTAAAATAAGAAGCTTTCACAACATTTATATATCAAGCACCATTTTGCCACTGTGTAATGATGATGCATTGTGAATACACAGTGATTAAATAACATGTTGCTTCAACTGCTACTAAACGTGACCTTTTCTTTGCAGTGGCATATCAGCTGTATTGCATGTATTGATATTTTCAAACCTAAACACAAGAATCTTGTTTCCATTTCTGGCAATGGAACATCAGATTTACTAAAGCAAAAAAAAAAACATTACAACTTAATAATCTTCAAAGGTAACTAAATCTTCCATGTATCATTCCACTTCACGATCTGAATGTATTCACCATTTTCACTACCCAGCATTCAGTTAAACTGACAAATATAACCGAGGCCCAAAGCAACTTTCAGGTCACACATAAAAAAAAAACTGCCTTTTTTCACTTTGCACAGTCAAGTCCAAACTCTTTGCCTCACCTGAGAGCTTTAGGGGAGCAATACATCAGGGGTCAAAGAAGCACAACAACCCCATACCAATCTCCATCACCTGTCATTATGTGGTCCAGGTAATGCACCTAAGACAGTCCATAAAGCCTTGGGGTATCCCTTTGTTTTAGGTGTCCACATTCAAAAAGTCCTTAAAATATCCTAGATTTCCCCTGGGGCTTTCAACACTGCTAACCCTTGACCCCAAAGGTCAACAGACTAATTAGCCAACACCTCTGCACAGTATTGGAATGCTCTGTGCCGGAGGCAGAAAACCAGAAGTACGCTCTATTAGTTCCAGTCGCATAGACTGTAAACAAGAAAAGAAAGATAGTTCAAAACAGGTGCTTGGTAAATGGAAGCATGCACATAACAAAGAGGTAAGGCCAAGTGTTGTGTTAAGGAAAAGACCAGTTAAACGTAAAAAAGTTGATTTGAATTTTTTATGCAGGCTTTTATGCAAGAATCATGAAAACTCAAAGCTTAATTTTGTTGAGTTTCATCTCTAGGTAAGTGTGCTATGGTTGTTAAAAGGAGTGTATTAATGTTCTTTAGATAAAGACTGTGGGCTGAACTCTAATGACACTAAATGGTCTGTGCCCTACAGCAGTTTATTGGCTTTTCAAGGGCATAATGACAGTCAATGGCCTTACATTAAACTGCAGACCATGGCCTCCATAAAACCCAATAGTATATTTCATCTTTTACATACTTGCTTGTTGCCTACAGAGGATCCTATGTCATTGTCAAAACGTTCTGCCTGCAGTATGGGAATCAACTCCAGGCCACCTTGACAGAGAACTCAACATGATTGATTGTAATTGCCTTTTCTAAAATACAACAGCTACTGAAGACTTTTTTTGCACTTTTCTTCTGAAAATGACCATTGAAACACCTTTAACTCTTTCCTTTAGGGAGGTGTATATACCATACTAAATGTTTGACACATGCACTATTCTGAGTTAAATGGAATAATTACATTGATGACATGTTGAAACTTGTTGGCCTTATTGGTGACTCTGGCAGAGCAGGGCCAAATTTAGAGGGGATAAATAGACTATTGTGTGAGCGAGGATGAACAGAGAAATTATATAAAGAAAGGCATTTGAAACTGAAACCAGATGTATGAATGAGGGTAATCATGCTTGTGTGTGTGTTTGTGTGGGTGTGTGTGTGTGTGTGTGTGTGGGTGGGTGTGTGTGTGTGTGTGTGTGTGTGTCTGTGCAAAAGCTCTCTTTGAATCACGGCCACCAAAAAAGCCATAGTTTGGTCAGTGACTTTCTTTATTTTCTTTTTACGAGTTTGTGGTTTGCAAACAATATATTTGGTACAATTACAGGAAGCAAGTATGAAATGAGTAAGAATGTTGATTAAGAGCATTTGAGGAAACTGCATTTTACTCTGGTATGATTTTTGAATGGTATAAAACGGAATATCTAGAAAGAGGATGAATCAACATCTAACATTTGAATTTACATCAGTGTAAATGAGGAAAAATCTCACCCTGAAAGGACCTGATCTTACATAACCGACTTACTTAAAAAAATCTCTCCCAGCAACTAAACAGCCTGTTTAACAACTAAGCAACAAACACATTGCTGTAATAAAAATATTCTGGCATGGATCTGGATAGTATAAATTAAGAGACTCATTCCATCACAACTCTATAAATGTCTATTTTTCCTGCACCTTGAATATTTCCTGCCAAGCCATATAAAATAGTTCCAGGTGCACCAATGAAAGGACAGCCTGCTTTTCTTAAAGTGTGGCCAAAGGCTGTTAAACACAGAGGCGTGATTTTAGTTTGGCTTTGTATTAGCTAGATGTACTAGCCAGTGGTTCCAGTAAAGGTTGAGGACCCTTTCAGACAATACTTACTGGTGTTTTACTGGTGTCATCTAAATATCAGAATACTTGGCCATGTGTTTACCTAGATAACATTTGACAGAGATTTCACAAAACTGAGGAGTATTGATACATACAGTGAACAAAGTATTTATACCTATTGCATTTTTTGATAAAGCTTGTAGTAGTTACCCTTAGCTATTTGTATATATGATGTCTATATGCTACTTATCTTCATCTGATCTGTTTCCATGTGGCTATGACAACATACCAGAGAGAAATATCAGCTTTGTTTATAGATATTGGAGCTTGGCCTGTTTTTCAGTGTAGTCCTGTTTCTCTTACTGTGACTAACTGTATGTGCCGTCTTTCATCCTCCAAAAATGGGAACTGGCTTAGAGTTCATTAGCTCTCTTTCCTGGACAGGACCACCTGTGGAGCAAGTTAACAGTTATCTTTTGTATACTTGCCTCTATCTCCTAGAATCCGCTCACACAGTGCGTGGTTCTGTTGGAGGTTTCAACCTGTGAGTTTTTCCTCTCCACTGTAACCAATCAGCTGATTTTCCTTAGAAAACTTTAAACCGATCTGACTGTATGAGCTGTTGTGATCAATTTGGTCTCTAATGTGCCTTGAGATAAAATATGTTGTGAATTTCTTTCATTCTTGGATCCGAAGCAAAGAATAGAGATGATTACCCAGGGCTGTAACAATATTCCTCCTTGCTTTCCTAAAATTCAGCAGACCACTGAGTACCTTTTTTTTTCTTCGGTACTTTTCAAAAAATAACTTAGAAGTAGTTAAAAATACAAAAAAAAAAAAAAAATGACGAGGGAGCTTTGCCATGAAAATTCTGTTGAATGCCTTGTTTTGACTTAAAACTTAATCCGTTTCACGAACTTTGAATGAATTGTCCTTGTGAAGTGCTTTGAGATGACATATGTTGTGATTTGGCGCTATATAAATAAACTGAACTGAACTGAAACTGAATTACTCAGAACATTCAGCTGACATTTTACTCTTTCAGTCTTTTTTCTATGCACCCTTGACAATGGTTTCGACCAGCTAAATTAGATCATCTCTTTCCTCTATTCTTTTTCATTCCTTCTGCCTCATTGTGCGGCCACGTGCTTTTAGCCTACAGCCTAGCACATGTGTTAGCTCCTTAGTTAATGGTTGCTTCCCCCAGTCTTGTGTATCTGCATGAGCCAGCTGCTCTCACAATCCACAAAACCTCAGTCTGCCTTTAACTAACCCCAGATTTTCTCATCGACTTCTGCCTCTTCTCTCAAGCCCGAATCTGCTCAAACCGTCTCCCCCCCCCCCCCACTTGCCATTCAACCATCGTCGTATCACCTCGTTAAATCATTCTCCTTTTCAATGAATACTTTTAGTGATACAGTTTTCTCCTGAGAGTCTTTCCAGCATGTGGGTCAAAATACTAAAAAAAAAACCATAAAAATAGTTACTAGACACAGTTATTTTTTATCAACCAAGATCCTAAGAATTCAACTTTGCTTTTATCAGAACTTTAAATACAAGAGGTTCCATTATGAAATATAAAAACATATAGATTTAATGCTGTAATTAAATCACTAAAAAAGGCTGCTTCTGAAAAAGTTTAATAATAATAATCTGCACCATTTTGTTGCATGTGTTTGAAAAAGTGAGTTGCAATATAACTACGTAGATGTCATTATGTTTTTGTTTGTAATAAAAGCAAATTAGAAGGTTTAGAAGTTTATATTGTTGCCTGTTGACAGCATTAACCTTGCTATAAAATGAGTATGAAGATAAAAAAAATTTATTATTTTCCAGTAATTTAACAAAAATATTAAATACTTTGCATTAGGATTAAACAGGGGTTACACAATTCCAGAAAAGAAAGGAAAATAATACAAAACAAAGAAAAAACAAAACAAAACACAGGAGGAGTGTGTAATACCAGTAATTCTTTGTGTAAAAAATTTGTAGACCATAGAAGTGATTGAGTATAACTGAGAAAGTAAAGAATGTGTGGAATAAAGGCTGGCTGCAGTCAGTTAGTGTTGAGATAATCTGAGGAGAGTCTTTGGATAACAGATACTTTTAACCATTAGATCGTCACCTTCTTAAAATAATTGCCTAAGTCATTTTTTGCAATTTTTCAGGAAACACAAAAAACTGAACTGGAGGC
>JAUZNJ010035298.1:0-12325 GCA_034780135.1 Jordanella pulchra
GACCAGACGAAGCTACTATGATGACAAATTAAAAACAGAGAGCATAAAGTTAGAGGTTGCACTTACAAATACTGCAGAATGGGAGAATGAGGATCGAATGAAGCAGATACTTACCGATTTAAACAGTTCGGATGAAGCCCTGGACTGGATGCTCAGAAGAGGATTCAGCCATTTGATGCATGGGTGGAAGCAGAGAAACATCTGAAAAATTCAGGACACCAGATCTCAAGGAAAGTAATCGAGGAACCCTGCTTCACACAAAAGAGCTCCAAAAGGACGCATAGTAATTACCTTGCAAACAAGACGAATTGCTGTAAGATTTGTGATTTACACTACACTATTTGGTCACCATGGGTATACATTATATATACATATATAGTTTATACATTATAATTTGCACATGTATTTCATTGTTTTGTTATAAAGGACTTAAATCCAGAGTTCTGATGCACATTCTAGTGCATGAAAAAAACTGTCAAAAACATGCACAATAATGGAAGGATCCAGTAGGAAACAAAAAGAATCTGTTGTATATTTACACTGAGGCTGCTGTATATAACTGGCAGACCAGAAGAGCTAATTAGAGAGAATGAGTTGCAGCAGAGGCAGAAAGCAGCTCAAGGAGATAAAACTAACTAATAAGTAGAAGCATAGCAGGCAGAAACATAAGAAACTCAAGGAGAAATGTAAGAAAAGTCTAAAGCCTCCCTTACATAGACCCTCTCATCCAAGCTGTTGCAAAAAGAAGCCATGTTAGTCAATCCAGTGCAGTAATTCCAAGTGGCTCTGTGGCGCTTGAGTATGACAGACAGCCCTCCTCCATCGTCTGTCAGACATACTTATCAAGTATGTTTTTTGATGGATGACAGAACAAAACATGCACAGTACATCAAAAACAACATTAGCCAGATAGGAAGTCAGAGACAGGAGGAGTAAAGCTGATCTAGTACAATTTCAAAACAAGAGGGGGTCGTAAAGATGCAGGAACAGACCCTTAAGCATCCAGCTTGGATTGCTCTATGGCATGGTTTGCGATGCATGACGGAGAATACATGGATTCAATTCAATGCAGTTTATTTATATAACAGAGACCATACAGTCAGGTTGGTTAAAAGTTAATGTCAGGACAAACCCGCTGATTGTATTGTGTCACTGACTTGCAAGACATACTCCTCCTGGATGAGCTTGTGGTGATGATGTTTGCTTGCATTATGTCACACTTCCCCGTTCTTCAGCAGCCCAACTCTGAGTAACAGGTAGTTTGTAATCTGACCAATAAAGTTGAACATTAAGGAGCTGCAGTTTCGTGGGTATGCATTTTACCACCAAAGATATAGTACAGATCCAGGACCAGTTTGACCGACGTTAGACTGCACAGTCCAAGCAGTAATGTCATAATGTAAATTGACTTTGAATTAGATTACAAACAAACCACAAAATCTGTCAATAATCATCAACACTGCTGGGGTTTGGAGGTGGGGGGTGGCGGGGGGATGGGGCGACACAGTCATGTCATGAGGATGTTAAGATCTGCCAGACAACCCCTTCATGTCACTATCTACCATTAAAAACATATAGGTCAATATCTGTAAATACGTTTTAAGAAACAAGTATTTTCTTTAATTGAGTTGTTTTTGACACTACAACATTTTATCATTTGGAAATTTTGTCACAGCTGAGGTGACACAGAGGCATGAGCAAATACATCAATTTACAGGTAAAAGATAAAGACAAATAATTTTTTGTTCTTGTTATGACTGAATCTATGAGAAAAATCCACATTTCTACACTTTGCCTTTGGCTGTATCACTTTACAGTTCAATGTTTTTCATAGGAATGAAACTTAAAGCAGTTGATAAACAAAAAAAACAAACCTTTTGTGATGTTGTTTTGAACATTCAAAGGAGAGGAAACAGGAACATACTAGAGTAAAATGTGGTTACACTGTTAAGTCTTCCTACACCACTGGCTTGGCCATTTTGGCAATTTTAAACACCCCAAGACTTAGTCGGTAAAACCTCTTCTGAGATGGTACACAATGGTACATGTGCACCAAATTGCCCCACTTGAAGGAAGTAATTACTGAAAATGTTTTAACTCTAGATTCATACAGTGTTAGAGTCATTTTAGTCACTGGGATAGTTCTGAAGGAGTCATGTTGTCATGGCACGATGAAAAGCCATAAACTGTCTGTATTTTTGTCTGTATTTTGGACTAAAACAATCTGAGATTTTATAAACCTCCCTTTATTTCTTACTCTATCTGTACCTCTACAATCAAATATTATCAGATTGCGTTGGTGTGAGAAATACATTGCATTATGGGACCCTGGAACTGTTCAGAAGAATGTTTGACATAGGGCTTTAAAAGAGAGTCCTTAAGGCTTATTTGAAATGCTGGTCCAAGACTGAGTTTGGAAGGTAACCTTTAGAAGGGGGAACTAGAGAATTTTAACTCCCATAAATAAAATACTGAAAATACAAGTTACTAAAATCTATATGGTGGAAGTTCTACTTACATTAGCACTCATTAGGTCTTAAACGATCAGAAGCCAGTTCCTTTTAAGCTCCAGTAGATGGCTAAAGATCAGCCCCTGAGAACCTTTCAGTTCTAAGGAGGAGGAAAAAAACCTGAGCCAACACATGAAAACCTAAATCCCAGACAAAACTACAATTGGATATAGCCACAGTATCATTCAATGACTTGCAAAATTTAATCCTTAAGCTTAAGTCGAAAGTCATTTGTTTCGTTTATTAACAAACTAAGAAATATGTTAGCATTGGCCTTAAAGCAAAAAAATGTCTGGTATTTGAATCCTGCCGTTGGGTCTTTCTGCATAAGGCTTCCATGTTTTCCACATGGATGCCCTCTCAGTTCTCTGGCTTACTTCCACAGTTCAATTAAATTACTTCAAATTAGTCCTTTACTTTTTGAGTCATCCCATTTCTTGTCCACTAGCTCCTTGTGACCTTTGCATGGATAAACAGCTATAGACAATGTACGGATGATCCATAAATGCTAATCTAAGAAGAGGAGCAAAAAATATTGCAATCACATGGTGATGTGAGTTACTGGCAGCAATTAACATTAAGCTGGAAACATATGTCTGCAAATCTGAAATAATGCCTCAAAGAAATGCATTTAATTAAATGAAGAGCCTGGAAAGAATTATTGCTGTTTGCAGGCTGTTTTGAGTCATCTGGAAACTGTCATTAGGATCCATTCCCTTGTTTGATCAAAACTCAGAGAGAAAATGGGCTCAGAATTTAAAGTGAAAATACATGTTTAACAGAAGTGTTTTCTGTAAGAAAAGGGGAATTTTCACAGTGTTAAAGGAACTGCCTCTTGAAAATGTTGCCAAAATGTCAACACCCTAGAAGCAGAAACAAAAAAAAAACTCTTTAACTGCAAAATTCTCTGTAGAAAACAGACTGCCTTGCCCACTGACAAATTATAGTATTCAGCTGTGATTTAGCCTCTCGTATACTTTTCTCTGACAAGTTTGTCATTCCACCGTCCCCCACAAATGTCACTTAAGCAAGTTGCATTCATAAATATGGATCTCAGAGAGTGAAATTTGTTCACACAATTATGAATTTAGTTTCTTTATGACAGCTAGTGTGGTGCGTAAATCCAATCCACCTACCTGCCTGACTGGCTTCTGTCTTTCCTTTACAGGTTAAATCTGGTGTCTACATCCATCTCTTTTTATACAAACAATGAATAAAAAGGCTGGGACAAGGTTCTAGGACAAATAAATGAAATAACAGCAAATTCAATAATTTCTATTTGTTGTTGACCTAATGCACCTCTGCATCTCAGATTCTTAGCCTTGCAAGCTTAGCCGTTCATCAAAACTGATTGCTTAGCAAATGATCAGGTTGTGTTGTCTTCCCTACACTTTTGTAACAGCCTTGGTTTACAACTAAAAGGTTTTTTATGACATTGAGATATTGCAAATGCACCACAGTAGCTATTTCATTTCACATGCAAGGTTTTACTTTTTGTCTCATTTCTGAATAACTTGCCTTCCTTTAGATTGTTTTTTTATGAGTCTGTGTCAAAAAAAAAAGTCATGGCCCTAGGCATTATGTCTTGAGAGCTTTCGTAAAATGAAAATCTCAGGTAGGCCTTGGTAGAATTACAACAAACATTAAAGCACAAATATTTCAGAAGGATAATTATTTCCTGATTAAGCTATGGCAGTCAAAGGGTGAGATTAAGCCACTCTCACTTGTATATAATTACTAAACGTATTTTCTCTCATCTACTGTAGCACATTCACACATTGTTTGATGCATACACATACAATGGGAGCAACAGGCCGGGCTTATATGTTAAGCACACAAAATTAGCTTTTGATGCATATTCTGTGAGAAATATAATGGTTAATCGATAAACTTTACAAAAGTAATCAATGGTGTTTGATAAATTATTTTCACCTACAGTATTTGGTAGGTAGGATACTGATCAAGGGTGAGGAACCTATTTAATGTTATTACATAACAGTAGTGGGATGTACTGTTGTGGGAAAAAGTACAATATTTTGATCCCACTATGCAAATTAGACATCTCTATCAGGAACAAACTCACTGAAAAATATTCAGATGGGGATAAAAATGGAATTTTGACCAACAATGATCTTAGGATTCTTATAAATTGCTTTCTATCATCTCAAAACATTGGAACCATAGCAGATGAAAAAGGATACTAGCTGCTGAGGCATGTCTGCAGCATGTCAGTTCTTCCATCAGCCTAATGATGTGTAACTTTGTCAGGCTCTAACTGATTTCTATTGACATGCATTTCTTGCTCAATATCCATTTTACTGGGATGCTTTATGAAACTTTTTATTTTTTCTCTTTACTCATTTCTATAACCCTTAAAAAATGGGAAATCAAGTATGTATATAAAACTTTATTTTGCTTTCAGATTTATAGTTGAAAACATTTGTGAGCATCAATTAAATCTACGCTGAAAACAGTAAAAATATATACCATTTGAACTGGTATAAATATGTAAACAACTAAGTGAATGCAAGGAGTGTTTTGTCTCATGTCATTCTAAAGGAACTTAAAAGAACTGCAACAATTGAGTAAAGTCAAATGTTTTGTTTAAATGCAAAATGTAAGTCAGGTACAGTATTGAAATTCCTTTGTTTTTCTTTTTAAAAAAGAACTTCAGTAAATGGTATGTTGCTATCATTACACTGACAAGTGTGCTTTTTTTAATCTTACTTTTCCCTTTATTCTTTCAATCATGCTTCATATCAAATTTCTTCAGCCTTACAGGCACTGTCATCTTGTTATTCAGCCCCCTGCTTTTAGAAAAAAAAAAGCATACATCCTTTTGTGAATTGTCAGTCTTGTATAGCTCTGCTGCTTGTTAGGCACACTGTTCTTTGAGACAAATACATTTGAACTTCTACTTAACTTTGTCGTGGCCTTTGTGAAAGTTCAACATATGAACGTTCGACATAGAAGCCGAATTGTGTTTATTTATTAATTTATCATGATAAAAATGGCCTTTATTCAAGAGAGATGAAGAGACAGGTTCTTTAGAGGGAGAGAGGGTACACGATTTTAGAACAGAGAGTGAAATGACAGGTAGGCGAGGAAAAAGGGAATAATTTCACCTGCATTATGGCTAATCACTAATGGAGAAACGTGTCACTGATAGGTCTGACCCATTTTACCTTTGGCAATACAATTTTCTTAGGATATACTGATCTTCAGTTACAATTAAATTTGAAATATATAAGTATTAATAACTAAGTAAGAACTTTGTGAACAAGACTTTATGAACAAGGACTTCTTGAAGACATGATATATGTTACAAACCCTTTTGCTTTTATATTTAGTTTTTATTGCTCTATAGAAGCACCCTTCTTTAAACCTTATTAGTATTATCATAACATTTTTTCACACATCAGTAATTATCAATTTTTACCATATGACAGTACCTGATACACTATTTTTTTTTTCTTGACATGACATGACATACGAACATGCACAACCCCCCCCCAACACACACACCCACACACACACACACACACATGCACACCTAAGGACAATTTAGAGATGTCAATTAACCTAACAGTCATGTTTTTGGACTGAGGGAGGAGGCCAGAGTACCCAGAGAGAACCCATGCCTGGATAGGGAAAACATGCAAACTGCATGCAGAGAGAGACACTTTACCAATAGAATAAAACAGTTACAATTTAAAATAGTTAAAAGAAAACAACAGCAGTCTCTTATTTAAAGTGCATAATTTCTAATTATATTATTTTAAGAGTTAAAATACGATTTCCATTGGGATATTATCTTATTTACCAACTCAAATTAAGGGTAAATACACTTATTTTAAGAATTTCTTTTACTTAGTTTAAGTAAATAGACATTTAGAGAAGGTAAAGACAACATATTGGTGTTTAAACGGGGCAAAAGAAAAGTAAGAAATAATTTAAAGTGACTGAATGTTGCATGTTCGTCCCAGCTCTAGTGTAATTTTATCACACTGTCATATTTATTAAGGGACTGGTCCAATAAGTGAAAAAGATGAGTGGCAGTTGTATGACTAGAATTGCCTTGTTAATGTCAAAGGTCAGAGGAGAAGGGGCAGACTTGTCTGGGATGATTAAAAGGCAGCGGAAGCTCAAACATGCAGAATACCATATATCAGTGTTCAAACATCTAGTAAAACCTTGTAAAGTGAAAAACCCACGACAGGAAACCGGGGCAACCATTGACAGACGCTAGGACAGATAACGCTTTGATATTGGGTCAACGTTTAGCATAAACAAAATGAAAAAATAAATCCATACAGGCTGCTGGTGGAAGTATAGTGTGGGGGATGTTTCTTGGCACACTTCAATTCCCTTAGCTCCAGGTAAGCATAATTAAAAAAACAGAGCTTAGATGTGTATCTTTTCCAAACCAAGTGAAACCTGTTTATGAATCCAGTGTACCTGACGTCTGATCACTACTTCAAATAGAACAATGAACAATGTAGCTTAACTTAAATCTTCTAAACTGTGTTCATCCAGGTTCGGGTGATTTGTTAGTGTCAATCTTGTGGTCAGTGGGTGTTTAATCTGGAGTGCACCCCATCAATAACATGCTGTAGTGGGATTCAGCAAACTCTCGTGCTGTTCAGAGCACTCTATGGCCAAATTAAAGTCACCATGCAAAAGATTGTTACTCAGTTTATTACATTTAAATCTCATTTTAAACTGATTTAATCAGCATTGAAATTTTAGAGCTCATAACTGTAATTCTTTGAAAAAAAAAATTCTATTAAAGAAATAAACAAAAAAATAACAAACCAACATGAGCATCAGTCAAATCACTTATTCGTCATGATTGAGATAAATGCCAAAAGGGGATCAGGTTTCAGTCCTGTTCCATCTTCAATCGGCTTTATTTGGTCACATCTAAATATATTCATTCATGTATCTCCTTTTCCTATGACAAGGTTGGCCTTTACTCCTCTGTGAAGCCTAGCATAATAATAATAAAAAAGTCACACATCAGAATGTCTCATAGATGCTAGATATTCCTCTGACCTTTACAGATACAACGGGGGAGGCGGGAACCCTGCCTGGAACCTCAAATATATCGTTTTAAGCTATTTTGGAAGCAAAAGATTGTTTATTCATAGATATGAATTTGGTTTTTAACATGCAACACCAAAAAGTAGCAGCTTTGCTCTGTAAAAATGACTGAATGAATGGTTGTAGGATATTATTTTAAAAAGCTGCTGAACATCTCCAGGAGCTTTTGCTTAAACGGGCAACACAGGTAAACCCATATCCAGTGCTATTTAGAAACATTTGATCTTGTTCATAAAGATAAGAGGCGTAACAAGAAAACCTAACAAAAAAAGCAGACTTTGGAATTTAGCTTTGTTAAAAAAAGCATTCAGTCACAGCTATATAGAGTTTATAGCATGTAGTTTTTTCACCTTGAATAGCAACATTTTTGCAGTGAAGCAGACGTTACATTACAGACTAATTTTATTCAGAGGGTGTGATTGTCTATTTGTTTTACAATTCCAAAAAGTATAACAAGTAGCATAACACATTTAATGCTTTCAGTCTATTATTTGTAAAGTTGCACTATTATGAACTGAAAGGGCTATTTAGATTACAGGGAATCTGCATTGGATAAATTGAGGCAATTTTTGCTGAGATCACTAAGCTTTAGAAGATTATATTATGGCTGTGAAGCTGCTGTGAGCAATTAAAGTGACCTAAGGAAAACAGATAGGAATAAAAGGGTTTAAAGCTCATTCCCATAGAGGCATTATTTTTACAGTACACTTAAACAAGACTTATATTACAGTATAGATTAACACATTATCTCTATTAGCACTATATTTCTAATTCATAAATATTAGGGCAAATTTACATTATATCTAGCCTAAATCTCTTTGCAACATCTGAAATAAAAACTAACGTATTGAAAACCAGCAAGGTTTAAGTAAATAACAAATTTCCCCCGCAAAAAAAACAGTCAGTATAAACATAGATGTTTTCCCAAACAACTGACACAAAAAAGAGCAATGCTTGCTGGAAAGAAATATCCCTTGTGCATTTTCATTACCCCAGATTGTGTTAGTGAAGCATAACATCAGACACGTGAAATTGGCATCAGCATCAACGGGAAACACCATTCATGAGAAAAGCTAATGCAATTTCTCTGGTGTTTAATGTGCTGGATGTCTCCAAAGTTATCAATTCTAATTGTAGTTTGCAACACATAAACACTGCTGCAGACAAAGAAAGTTACTCAAATGCTTTTAAAGTTCATTGTTACAAAAAAAGCACTTTGCCTCCGCCTCTTACAAGAGATCACACATGATAGAAGCCTTATATTTCATGAGGGATTAACGTTTTTACATTATAAATAAATTTGTAGGTCCTTCATGGATTGGCTTAAGTCATGGATGTGAAACAGCTTGAAATAAGCATTGTGAGAGTGAGTTCTTTAGTAAATGCAGTACATATGTATAACTAAGGGTTTCTATAAAAACATTTGTTTGAAACTGCTTAAATGAAAGCAAAGTGTTTGGCATACTGAAAAAAATGTTTCAGGTAAACTTCATCTTGCTTAGAGTCAGTTACAAAGTAGTCAGAAAATATATACCAAAATACACAAAGTAAAGTTCAGTTTTACATGTAAAACAAAAGGTAAACCGAAAATTTAAAAAATCTTACATCTTTTTTTTTTTTAAAAAAGCAGCAGCCTACGTTTGCAGTTTTGCAAGAAGATTCTTCTACATGGAAGGACATTGATGAAAACAAACACACAAACAAAAAACATAATTAATGATTAAGGATTTCCATCTGATTTGCAATCTGTTTAGGAGGTCGGGTCTCCAGGTGTGCTCCAACTACAGGGCACTGTTACAGAAAGTGGAATAAGTCAGAATAAATCCTGAATAAGTACTAGAGTAAATCAATGCATACTCGGGATTTTATGGTTTTAGAAAGCTGGATAATCTCTGAAACAACTCTCAGTAGCAGGATTTCTTGAAATTACCCTCAGTCTGTCGCACATTTGAGCTGAGATCAGACAGAAGAAAAGCATCAGAAATGGTTTGTCCTTTACTGCATGAACCTGTAAATATATTGGAGAGCAAATGCTCATTATGCTCCACGCAATTGGATGCATTTTTAATACGGATTCATAGATTTTAGAGCTTAGAGTTTTTTTTCCGGCAGAGTCAATAATTAATCTCAATAAAATTTCAGCCACATAACACTCATATGACACAAGGACAAGTTCTTAGTGCTGCACTTCATTTTTATGCTGAAGGCAAACTGTCAGAGAAATAGCATTAAACTGTTACCATACAGCTTTAATGCCCATCAGATTAATCACAATTTCTACACGGTGTCATCCAATTTCTTTGGTATGGGGAGGGGTTTCCCTTCTTTTGGTGAAATCCACACTGAGGTTGAAGGGACCATGAAATCTTTATTCAGAAGGTAAGTACATATACCAAGAAGGTACTAAAGAGGTGACCTAGACAAATATACACACAGTTTTGAGGTGTTTCTATGTTAAAACTCAAGATGAATAAAAGCCAAAATATGCAGAACTACAGTGTCATTTAAGGCAGTTTTCAGTATCTCACATTTTGAGATTTAAAGCAATATTTATTCATATATTTTGGGGTTTCCAGGAATAATTGGAAAAGTTCACTGCTTCTTCACCAGGTAAAGAATATTGTATATTTTTTTCTAATATTCTTTAGATTCTTTTTTTGTTGTTTCAACATCTTTCAGTATGTTCTTGTAAATATGCCTTGTAGAGCTGTTTCACAGGAAGAGAATGAAAAAAGGAATCAATTATAGCTGCGTTTCTGCTGTTTTTCTTAGAAAGTTATGAACCAAGGTCTAACGTCTTACACTCTATTATATTTTGCAAATAAGGCGAACAAAGCCTGTGTGAATCAGTAGGTAAAAGTTTAAAAGAACATGTGCTAATAACTTGACCTTAGCTAGTTTAACTGGATTTTTATAGTTTATCAGTTACTGCTACGTCCTTATTGTGCCTGCTGGTTGCACTTAGATGCATATTTCACTCATGCACGGAAACACACACATTATTTTTTTGTGTTAAGTGCAATGTTGAGGATACAACTTTGATTCTCTATAAAATCCCATTCATTCATTAACTGGTGTCCTCCAGAGATTTAATCTCTATAGTTTGCATCAAGAACAGTTCTGTGTTTTTGCTTGATATTCTTGTTGTAATCCTTATATGGCGTCTTTAATATTCTAATTTCTATTGGCGAGAATTTGCACTTTGATGGATTGTTATTTGCTGCCGCTGCATGGTGGATCGTGTTTTGTGCGTTCCATCAATCTGAGTTTCTCATATACTTGTACCAACCCTGAAATCTGGGCTGATTTAATTCAGAGTCAATTTAGCTGATTATTATTGTACCTGTACCTACTGTAACAGGTATTACTGTACCTGTTCTGAAACTCAAAACCCTGAACATCAAAAAGCCAAATAAACTGACTAAGGATACCTGCTCTCCACTCAGAATAGTTTAATCTCCTTTCTGAAATGGGGCCCAGTTTACTCTGTGAGCCACCAGAAAGACCCCTGGATAGGTGTTTAATATTTTTAGAAAAGCCAAGTAAGAATCCAGTCGCCTTTGATTTAAGCCTATTTGGTGGTAATCAGTAGTAAAATATCATGTTTTAACTTGTACAGTCTACAGTTTTATTGTTGTTACTTGTTTCTGTTTTAATTCATTAGAGTTTGACCATTCCTGAGATAAAACCAAAATATGGTCTCTCTCTGATGTAGAAAGTTATGTACTGTAGAGTGCTCTATATGTAAATTCATGTCCCTTAAGCTGATAGGTATTTGGTTAAACAAATGTCACACACATGTCAAAGTAGAGGTAATCTACACCCTGGAATAAAATGTCAATGCTTTAGACTTATTACGCATTGATGATTTTCCATTTTATTTCCCCCTAAACAGCTATACAGAGGTGGAGGTGCTGCAGGACATTTTCCAAGACGAATATTCAATTGTAAGTTTTTCAAAATGTAGAAAAAATAAAGAAAGTTAAAGATATTCATTTAGAAATATCAATGCAGCCATGAGAGACTACATCAATTACATTTCAGAGTATTTTTTTTTAATTCTTTTATTTTCAAGTCTTTATTCCTGCATGGAGTATTCTTCCTAATTTAAGTTATCAACTTAATGAGTGATTCTTTTTGTAGAATCATTACACCAATTCAAGTCAATTGAGATATTTTCTGATATCTTAATTGGTTTGACTTTGAGACTTGATTTACATGTCACATTAGTTGTTGTCATTCATTTGCGCCAAAGGAAATTTATGCCAGAATAGTACAATTAGCCAAGACCAGCAAAAGATATAATGTTAATATGCTGTTGAAACTGTTTTTCCAGGTTATAGATTCTCTTTAAAACATTCGTTTAACAATCCATTTGTATATTTGACAGGCAAACAGAAACATAGATCAGAGAGTTGTAAATTATGAGAGTAGGCCGTTTTCCACTTGATCTCAAATGAGCAATTCCTGTAAATGTCATAAATAATCTTCGGCAGTCCTGGATGTCACCCAAGTTGACCCCATACCCACATCACATCCTGAAATCTTCTCCTTTAGAAAACAGCTGGGATAAATTCATAATTTTTTATTGCTTTGTTTTCCAACTGTGCTGCTCTCCTACTTTCCAACATTCCCCAATTGGGCTCTGTCACAACAAAAATTCCCTTTTAAGGCTATATATCAAAAAAACAATATATGATAATGACTGCCTC
>JAUZNJ010035299.1:0-12325 GCA_034780135.1 Jordanella pulchra
TATAGAAATTAAATACTTCTTCTGTTATTCTATTAGTCTCAGAACATTCCACTCCATCAATAATAAGACTATTAATATCATTACATTCCTGTCTATGTTTTTCTAAGTTACAAAAGAAAGTACTATTTTTTTCTCCTCCTTCGATTCACCTGGCTCTGGACCTTACATAAGCACCTTTTACCTTGTTTATGTATATCTCATCTAATTTAGATTGCAATTTATTTATTGTTTCTTTATCCTCATCAATCCAACTTAATTTTCTGTAAAGAGACATAAGATCTTTAATCACCAATGTTTCTTCTGTTTTTCTTTTTTTGTGCAATTCTTGACCAAATTTAACTGAAAACTTTTTAATACTGTATTTCAAGTATTCACATTTAAGAATTGGTGTTTCAATAGAATTGTCATTTGATATATTTAGATTAACTTCTTTAATAAATTGACAAAACTCAAAGTTTTTAAGAAGGTTTGAATTAAATTTCCAATAATTAAGGGAAGTGTTTCTTAAGAGCCCACCTACCAGAGCACGTACTAGTCCACTGCATCATTGCCCGTTTGTAAATAACACGTGAAAATGACCGCCATATTGTGAGGGGAAAGCCTTCCCCTTTTTATAAGCCTGTTTAAAATCTTTTAAGCAAAACAAGCTTAACATTAATTAAAACACGGAAATAATTCTGATAAATATTTTTTTGTATGTTCAATAATAAATACAAATACAAAACAGAAATACATAGATGCAGAACAGATAACAAAAAAGGGTAAAGGAAAAAAATAAAATAAAATCACACAATATCAGCTAATTAAAACAGCCAATGCATTTTCATTCTGTGCCCCTTACTATGGACGAAAACCAGATTGAGTTGATTAAATTACTTCTGTTTGACCCTCTGTTGAGGTCTGTGCATTGAAATGTTGTGGCCTCTTTGGGGCAAATTGTTTCCTCTTTTTAGCATGCCTTTTCTCTGAAAGGTGTCTGCTAACACCTTTCTTTATTTTAAGATTGACAGCTCAATTTGCCAGTCTTCTGACAAAAAATAAAAATAAATAAATAAAACCTCGACGTATGTATCTCAAAAACTTAAATAATCCCTTATTTATCAAACTCTGATAGGCTGATACAGTTAAAATGAAAGTAATAATAATTCTTGACAGCAACAGATTATTATTGTTATAATTAAAACATTAATATACTCATACTTTATTAAGGACTTAAGCAGATATTATTATTATTTTTTATTTTTTTAAACACCCTGACATTGACATACCACTCCTCCCCACTTTATGTATGTGTTGAAAACGTACACGACGACTCCCTTGCCCTTAATGATCAAATTAAGTACGAAAATATGTATATAACGTTATATTTATGTTTATATCTATCATTTTTTTAGCCATTAATATGATATTTTATTAATTAAAACTTGCCTTTCATTCTGGCAAATTTCATGGGCACCTCTCAAGGGTCCTTATTCACGTGCGTCACATATACAACACGTTCCGGCGATGCTCCAGTCAACAGCACATCTCCTCAGAAAGTCTGCTGGTAGAAGTTCTGTTTTATCGAGTCGTGGGTCTTCATTCCCCGCTTTTAGATCACCACGTTGTTCCGTAGACTTTTCTCCACAGTTCTTTGCTGGTCCAGCATGGGGAAAAGAAGCCGACAGAGGCAGAAAAACCAGAATGCTAACAGAGACGACAGAGACAACGCTGTAAGAGAACAAATCCCGCTAATGTGTGCTGCTCAGTCAGCCACGCTTCAACGTATTTTAAAAGTTAAACGTCGACTAATATGTCAGACTTAAAAAAAAAACAACAACACACACATGCATATAAACAGCTTATTGCAGCTGCATCCTAAAATGTTTCCTGTAATTGACAGTTTAATCGGAACTTCAAAGCTTTATTTACCCTCAGCTGATAAACAGGCATCCATATTTTCTAGGGTTGGGGAGCAGGCTATGCCGAGATCGTCAAGGAGAACAAGTTGTTTGAGCACTATTACAAGGAACAAGGTTTAATCCCTGAGGGAGAGTTTGAGCAGTTTATGGAGGCCATGAGGGAACCGCTGCCTGCAACCATCCGCATCACCGGATATAAGAGGTATGTGGAGGGGACTGAGGTAACCTGGTCTCGTTTATGGCCATGTATGTGCAAGAGGTTATCTAAGTCATGGCGGGATTGCAGAAGGAAAACAAATACTTTTCCTACGTCACTTTTTTTTCCCTTCAAAGCTCTGTCAAAAAGTATGGAAGGGATTTCTGGACGTAAATCTAAGTCCTTCCACATATTTTATCACTACTTGTCCTGACAGAATTGCATTGCTTTCTTTTCCATTCCCCAAAACTTTTCCAGCCATGCTAAGGAGATCCTCCACTGCTTGAAGGAAAAATATTTCAAGGATATTCAGGAGCTGGAAATCGACGGCCAGAAAATTGAAGCTCCACAGCCTCTCAGCTGGTATTTTATTTTTTTTAAACGTGATTAATTCACAACAAAGCTCCTACTTGACTGTAAGTCTTCTGTAAAGGTATCCTGATGAGCAGGCCTGGCACACTAACATGAGCAGGAAGCTCATCAGGAAGTCTCCCCTTCTGGAGAAGTTTCATCAGTTCCTGATCAGCGAGACAGAGTCTGTGAGTGACCGTTTTATTTCCCGTTCACTAAAAATGTTTTAGTTAAACCTTTAGTGGGATTTTATCTTCCGCTGTTATAGGGTAACATCAGCAGACAAGAAGCTGTCAGCATGATCCCTCCTCTGCTCCTGAAGATAGAGTCCCATCACAAGGTATGTGTACAGTAATGATTATAATAATGTAAGTCTAAATACTGACCTGCTTTTGCTGTTTAGATCCTGGATATGTGTGCAGCTCCAGGTTCAAAGACGGCTCAGCTGATTGAGATGCTTCACTCTGACATGGACGTCCCGTTTCCAGGTAGCCACTTTTAACACCTCTCTTTCCCCTAAGTGTCTTTATAAGCTGCCTGATTAATTCCTCAGAGGGCTTTGTGATCGCCAACGACGTGGACAACAAGCGTTGCTACCTGCTGGTGCACCAGGCCAAGCGTCTCAACAGTCCCTGCATCATGGTGGTGAACCACGACGCCTCCTGCATCCCCATGCTGCAGATCGACTCGGACGGCAAGAAGGACATCCTGTTCTATGACCGCGTCCTGTGCGACGTTCCCTGCAGGTCAGGAGACGCGTGGCTTAAACGGCACACCGTGCAGAGTGTTGGGTTTGGGCAGAGTTAGTTATAACTTGTGTTGTCGGCTTTATTAACTAAATGTAGTGTTTGATTTCAATTTTATGGCTACATCCTGCCGAAGGTGAACCTCATCCACCGTGATTCCCTAACTGTTAACCTCGGTGGCTGCTTTTTTATATACACATCTGAACCATCCATGCCTGCTTTTCAAAGCTCAACAGATTCTCTCTAATAGAAATATATGTTTTTTTTAAGGCTGATGCCTCTTCTGATTATATTGACACGAGTCCAACAGATCCCTGATAAGTTTGGCTGTTTTCGTTCAGCTTTTTTTTTGGACCCGATTCTTTATGCAGATATCGATTTTCCTCTCCCTCCATTTGAAAATGATGCAATGATGGCAAATGTTACACATCTCAATTTAAAAAAAAAAAAAAGAGCGATTTATTAACAGTTTAATCTCTACTCCGCTGCGTTTTTTTCCACCAGGGACTCTGGTCATGTCAGGATTAACCTCGCTATAGTAGTGTACTTGTAGGCTTTTAGTTGAACAATACCTGTAAAGTGTTTATTTAACTAGTCCTACCAGCTTCTTGTGTCTCCCGACACGTGAAATTTCAAATATTTATTTGTTTTTCAACTTAATGGCCGTATTAATCACAACTGTCAATTAACTGGATTAAGGAAAGTCTGCAATATCATCTTTTACTTGTAACCTGCTTTGTTTTTCCTGAACAATCCGCTTCGCTCTAGACTGATGGAGCTGAGAGGAAAGCGGCTTTTAGAAAGGCTCCATCTGGAGCCCAGTTAGCCACAGCAGGGGAAGCACTATAATTAAAACCTCGAAGGAGATGGGATTTCTGCTCCACTTCTCACCTGCATTTTAACTCTAATCTACACCCAGTTTAACTGAACTGCCACCAGTTAAAGGTGGAGTAAATGAAAGCAGCTGGGAATCCTACTTTCCCACACATCCCCAGTCTGTCTCACTCCTTAGGATTAAGCTGCGCTGTTGGCAGCTATTAGAGCTTTACGCTGAGTCACTGCTTGCAGCTGATGGTGAAGCAGAAAGTGCAGACGAGCGGTTAAATGAAGTTAAACAAGAGAAGATCCGTGGCTTTGTCTCCTGACTCTTTAATCCGTTAGGAAGCTCTAACGTTTGGTCCAGACTGTCGTTATTAGCGCTACATCACCAGCCTGTCTCAGTCAGAATAATAGGTGGACGATGTGCTGTTTTATCTATGGGTGCTGATGAGGCACCAGTTTCTGTACCCGTGTTTCCAGAGTGCTTCAAGCTCGGACTCATTTGAAAGAACTGAAGTCAGAACAAACCTGTGAGCCTCAGAGCGGAGCCAGCGAGGCGCTGCCGAACTCAGCTCTGGCAGGAAGTGACGTGTTTGTTTATATATGAGGCTGACATGTCAACTGGTTGTGTTCTGCAGTGGAGACGGGACCATGAGGAAAAACATTGATGTGTGGAAGAAATGGACTACAAGCAACAGCCTGCACCTCCACGGGTGAGTCAGAGGGAGACGCCTCAGGGTATAGATGGATCGTTGAGGAACAGCCTGTTCATGTGGCTCTACTTTAACGGATTTAACATCAGTAGTGCATGTTTGCGTGTTTACTAGGCTGCAGCTGCGTATTGCTGTGCGTGGAGTCGAGCAGCTGGCCGTCGGGGGGAGGATGGTGTACTCTACCTGTTCACTCAACCCTATAGAGGACGAGGCCGTCATAGCGGCGCTGCTGGAGAAGAGCGAAGGTAAAGGACGGTGTGAATTTAAGTCCGATACAACCAACCCAGTTCAAGAGTCAAGTTCTCAACCCTTTTACTGGGATTAAATAAAATCCAGTCTGTACCTTAGAATGGGGGGAGTAAGAGGCTAAATCTTTCTGAATAAAACCTAAAACATCGGTTTCTCTAAAATATAAAATGGATTTCTGAAACTCTGTTGTTTATCTGTGCCTTAAAAGTTCTTAACATTAAGAATAAATCGAACCTTTGCAGGAGCACTGGAGCTGGTCGATGCATCGGCTGACCTGCCGGGGCTGAAGTGGATGCCCGGGGTGACTTCCTGGAAGGTACTGACAACTTAAGGATTTGAACCAAGGAATGTTGAGGTTTTATCGTCTAAAGGTTGAGAGGAATCCTCTGGTTTTCTAGCTGATGACCAAAGAAGGCCAGTGGTTCTCTGATTGGGCCGAGGTTCCCAGCAGCCGTCACACTCAGATCCGTCCCACCATGTTTCCACCTAAAGACACAGAGCAGCTGGCCAGCATGCACCTGGAGAGATGGTACAGATCCACACGCACTAATGTAGCACCTACTGAGGGGAATGTGGTCAGGATTTCTGCTGCAAGGAAAGTGGAAACAAGGAGCGGCCATGTTTGTTTTTAACTCTTTACAGAACCCCCTCTACATCTCACTGCAATGCTGTAATGGTACCTAAACAGAACAGTTTGGTCTAAATTGGGGTTTTAGATCAAATTAGACCAATACATTAGGCAGCTGATATTTCTGGCTGATACTGGTGTTATTTTTACTAAAATCAGCTGATCTAGGATGTATTGGCTGATATAAAAGTGCTTTCCATGGCTTGAGATCTTGTTTTCATGCATTTCGACTCCCCTCTATCTGCCAGCTCCTAATGTTTTGTTGAATTTGCTAATTGATGTTTTAAATTGAGAGTTTTTAGAGTTAAATCTCTATCAGCAGAAAACCAACAGTGCACTTACTGATCAGTTTCAGCCGAAAATGTTCGGTGTTTGAATTTTCTGTGCTTCCCTGATATTTTTCCCAGCTTAGCATCCAAGCTCTGCCTGAACGCAGTCATTCACATTGTGCTTTAAAGTCTACAGTCTGGGTACATCGTCTTAGGGCTTAGATTTCCTGAGTTTAAAGATAAACTGAAGCTTTCTAGGTGCTTATAGAATAAGATGTAAGTTGTTGTGAACTGTTTGCTGCTTCTGATCCAATTGTCTGCTTGTTCTTTTTATGAGTTTTAATGACTGATGGTTTGCAAACTCCTGTAACTTTGGGGGAACCTGAACGCAGCATCATTGTTGGATCATCCAGTCATAGATTTTTAATTAGAGCAGATTTAACCTCAGATAGCAGGAGACGTTAAACGGCTCCTCACTGCTTCTAATGAGAAACCAATAAAGCAGCCTGTGATAATATGCATAATAAAACCAAATGAGACAGCAGCTGGGTAAATGTTGGCCTGTCGATGGTTATAATGAAATGAATGACTAATGCATGCGGGGTGATGTCATTTCTACCTCATCCATGACTCCTCGGTGGTTTTTATCTACCGATTTAGACCAATAGAGGGAGCCGTTGGTCCTTTATTGGTCTAAATAGAAGCACGTTCTGTGAGGTTCGTTTAAAAAAACCCTGACGTATTTCTGCCACTAGGTGGAGCTCTAACAGCCAGAGCTGAGATTGATGTTTCTGTTTTTATTTCAGTATGAGGATTCTGCCTCACCACCAGAACACAGGAGGCTTCTTTGTGGCGGTGCTGGCGAAGAAAGCCCCCATGCCGTGGAATAAGAGATACCCCAAGGTGCTTAACAGGGAATGAATCCTACAGAGCCTCCAAATTTATACCTCCCAGTGATGCAACATGTCTACTTTATTTTCCTCCTATAGCTGAGGAAGAGCACTGCAGCCCAAACTGGAGGCTCCTCCCCAGCAGACGCCCCCTGCCCCCCTACAGAGGGCTCCCAGGAGGAGATGGAGGAGGGCGGCCCAGGAGGGAAAGTAGACGAGGAAGCAGAACCTACAGGTGCTCCTTTGGCTCAGGAGGCTGCTGGTAAACAAGAGGCAGTGTGTGGGTGAGTTCTGTTCAGGCTGTAAAGAACAACAACAATGTGTTTTCCTTTAGAAAATAAAAAACAAATTAATGATTAAATGGTTCCTTCTATCAAAAGACAAATGATTCATATTTGGGGATAAATGTTTCCCCTCAGACCTCCACCGTCCAAAAAGCTGAGGCTGTTTGGCTATAAAGAAGACCCCTTTGTGTTCCTAACTGAAGCGGACCCCGTCTTCAACACCATCCAGTGAGCACCTCCGTCTATAGAAGTGGTTCCAGCACTTCAACTTGGTTCAACCTGTCGGTTTATTTAAGTTTTCCCCTTCTTCTCTCCCTCAGGTCGTTCTACGATTTGTCCCCCGACTTCCCCAAGCTCAACGTCCTCACCAGGACGCACGAGGGCAAGAAGAGACACCTGTACATGGTGTCCAAGGAGCTGCGCAATGTGCTGCTCAATAACAGCGAGCGCATGAAGGTGGAGTTTTCCTCCTCGGGGGTCGCTGGGTGATTTGTTTTTGGCTCCACAAATTGAGTTCATGATGATGCTGATGATGAGGAGGAGGGATTCCAATCTGACGCTTGGGAGGTTGATTAGAGGAGAAAAATGTATCTGTTATCGATCTCCTCGATGTCAGTTAAGCTTTTAATCCTGAGAAGAATCTCTTTGTTTTTGGCCTTTCGTTCTGTGTGAAAACACGAGACCCTCTTCTCTCCCAGACGTCTCTGCTTCCCTTCACTCTAACACCCGTTTAGGTTTAAGATGAATACAGATTTTAAGACGACTTCAAACGGAAAATAATCACCTGATGATGTTTTTTTTTTCTCTGTGCTTCTTCACCATCAGTTATTCTGCAGGTGTTTTTTAACGTAGCAGCAGAGAGATGAATCACTAAACTTCACGTGCTGTTTTTATTTATTTTTTGACCGTCGGTCATTTATGTTTTACTTTAGGAATGGGTTGAATTATAAAAAAAAAAACTTTTTATTTTATATACATCTGTATATAACACTGTAGCTGTGTTTCAATTTACCATCAAAGAAATCTATACAAGAGCTTTTATTTAATAAAAAAAAAACCTTTTCTTTTCACGTAGTGATCCTGAATATTCTTTTTTTTGTGGCGTGTGTGTGCTGGTTTTATGTCGGCCTCACTCGTCTTTGCTTTGCCTCCTCAGGTCATTAACACTGGGGTGAAGGTTTGGTCTCGTAACAGTGATGGAGAGGAGTTCGGCTGCGCTTTCAGACTGGCTCAGGAGGTAAACAGTCATTCTGTGGGCCTAAGACTAACAATTAATTAGTCAATCAGTTAAATAGTCTTTGTTTTTTTACTTAATTAATAATCAGAGCAATAGGTGCTTTAAAGATTTTAACCATCACTTAAACTTGCATCATTGTTTTTTTTTAAAAAAAACCTTAAATGCAACATGTTTATAACGTCTTGACATGTTTGCTGCTCTGAGTGGGATGTTTTTTTTTTCACCTAATAACATGTTTGCGTCTATTTGCTCCAATTAATCAAACTATTTAGTTGAAGATTGTTCCAATAATTAATGAATCCGACTGTTTCGCTAATTAACTAACCAGCAATCCAACTACCTGGATCACCTCCACCTTCTTTTATACATCTTCTGATTTAAAAAAAAAAAAAGCTAAATAAATTTAAAGAAAAATAATGAGAATCTTCATCTGTGATTTATTTTATTTCATTTTTTTTTTGGCCCAGTCCATCAATAGAGGAGTTTGGAAACACGGCGGCAGCAGCAGCATCATGTCGCTACCTCATCCGTACCATCAGCTCATTTATGCATAAGCAACCAGATATATTGCCCTTGGTTTTACTTCATAAAAAAGATCCAAATTATTTTTTCTCTCCCTAAAAATAATCAGCGTACTAAACTATCAGATGTAAAAGGTTAATAGTGTATTTTATGAGGAAAATAAAGTTAATTTCTGTTCTACCACTCGTTTCTGCTCAATCCATCCTGGAATTTCTACATCACTCCAGTCTGCTTTAATTTTATGTTTTTTCCTTTTGTTCTAATCTTACAGTATATAGTGCATAGTCTAAAGAAAGAAACAACTAAAATGCAGATAAACACGACAAATTCATATGTTACCAGATGACATATTTGCCACATTTTTCAACGATGACGTCAGAAAAGCGATTTAAAGGAGAAAAAACAGAAACATCCAATTGTCTCAGGAAAGTCTTTTCATTAGTTTAACATTTTTGGAGGATTTAAGGATTGAAATAAATATTTTTAGTAAAATAATTAGATTATTTATGGTGACCTGGATAAATATTTTGCACATGTGCAAATCAGCTGATGGTACAAAATATTCTTGTGTTGTTAGTTTTGCAAATCTCTGTAACATTCTTTCCTTTTTTTTCCTCCTAGAGATGTATGAATGTTGTTGCATCCTCTTTTTATAGCTGCATATTGATATTTCTTTAAAGTTCAAGTCTCACTGTTTTCATCTCGTCCTTCTCAGGGTATCTACACTCTTCAGCCGTATATTCGCTCCAGGATAATCAGAGTGAGCGTGGAGGACATCAAAGTGCTGCTGACGCAGGAAAACCCTTTCCTCAGCAAGCTGGAAGACGACGCTCACGCTCAGGCCAAGAAAATAGGTACGACCTGCGGGGGCCGTCCTCCTGGAGGGAATGTATGGAGTGACTTTTGTTCCAATATCGTTGCAAAATAAAAAGGTTTGGAAATGTAGATAAAAATAAATGCAATCTAGAAATGAAACTTTGAAAAAGTCTTAATATAAAAAAAAAAGTTTTGAAAGTAACTTTGCCTTTTACTTTTTAAAATGTAACTTTTTTTTTGTTTGTTTTTCAAATTTCTTTCTTTTTAAATTGAGTTTTATCAATTGCGTCTTTTTTCAAGCTGGTCTTACAGATGGCGTTCTCTTTTGGGAGCTGGCAAAGAACGTTTGTTCTGGGCTCACAGTGAAGAAATCTGATCTGTAAAATGCAATTTGAAAAGAATACTCTTTGTTGAAAAGATATATATATAATCTGTAAAAAAAAAAAAATGCAGAAAAATTGAGGAACAAAATTAAAAAAATAAAAACATTGAAAAAAGAGCAAAGTTAGACTCAAACTATTAGATTATTTCAAAGTTTCATATCTCGGTTTCTTTTTGATATCTATTAGCATAATTTGTTCTTTTCTTGCAACAATAATTTAACAAAATTCACTGCAGTCCACATCAAAAACCTGCTGATGTGTAAATAAACCTCCCTTTAGTTCTAAGCACATGTTTTAAGGTTGATAGAGCAGCTATAGAGATGTAATCACCTTCTGTCTGCAGGAATGGGCAGCATTGTGTTGAAGTACATCCCAAACCCCAAGTAAGCTCTTAAATCCACATCAGTTATTGTTCATTTTTATACGTTTCTAAGATGAAGATGTTCTGGTTTGTGGTGCTTACACTCCCCCCTCCTCTCTGTCTGACAGTAACCCCTCTGAGCCTCAGTGTCCCATCCAGCTGTGCGGCTGGAGGGGGAAGACGTCCATCCGAGCGTTTGTCCCCCGCAACGAGCGGTTCCATTACCTGCGCATGCTGGGCGTGGAGGTGTTCAGGGACAAGCAGGGCGCTGGGCAGAAAAGGAAGGATGGGGAGACGGAAGCGAAGCAGGAGGAGGCGGAAGATGATGTGGAAAAGGAGACGCAGACGGGAGTGGAACAAGAGGAAGAGTTGGAAAACGGGGATGAAAACGGATCAATGAAAGCTGTGACTGAGAACAAGGAGAGCACCAGCTGAAGGAGGGGCAGCAGACTGTCTGATGGAGCAGATGCTGATCTCCACGTCCAAATCGTGCCTCTGGTTACCAAACGGCCAGCGTCTTCTGTTCTGGTCTCCTTTAGGAGATTTCAATTTGACTCCCCTTTAGGAGTCGGATGTTAAATGACTTATGTTCTTTTTAATATGATTTTTGCTGAAGTTTTACTAAACTTAACCCACTGATGTGGGGGTATTATTATTATTTTCTTATTCTATGATAGATGCTACCGGTTAATTCTCCGCTGTAATGAAAAACCAGCAGTTCAAATTTAAAGAGGTTGACATGTAGCCCCGCCATAGCTCACACGGTCGCTCTTATGGGGCGTCGCAAAGCTCATCAAGGACATTTCAATGTCTTAACGATGTTAAACCTGAAGGGCAGCATTTTCTGCAAAACTGTCCTTTTAATAGTTTGGTTTTCTTTTTTTATTATTAACTCAACAAAATAAGGGCGGTTGTACAATCTTTTATTTTTTTGCCTAATAAAGGGGAATTTACAGCTTCAAATGGTAGGAAGAATCGGATCCAATGAGATTGCTGTTGTTCAAACAATAAACTTACTGCTGTGTTCCTGGAATTGACACTTTTTTAATTGCAAGACGACCACATTCACACAGAACTGCAGCCTCACGGCTAAGTTGGGCTAAATCAGAAGTTGCCTCTAGACGTTTACATTGGCCAACCCTCGCCAGTAGAGGCTGTTGCAGAAAGGCGTGGAAGCTTAAAGCGACGTCACTTGTCTGCGCTGACCTCTGGACCATGAAGCATAAAACAAGGTTTACCTGAAGTGATTCATGTTTGAGGTGAGAGTCTTTGAGCTGAAGACCACGGTTCTGTACTGGTAAAAGGTGGCTGATCCGCTGGGGCTGCGTTTTTCTGCCCTAAGCAGAAGGGATTTGAACTATCTTGGTTACAGAAGATGAACATTTAGATTTGGGGGATCGTCTGCAGTACAGCCAGCTTTGCTCTGGTTTTGCAATAAAGAACGACCTTAACCTACGGTCATAATATGGATTATGGTAGAACAAGAAACCAGCAGCCAAAATGACCTTTCTCTGTACGGTAATCCCTAATGAGGTAAAGTTTGAGTCGCTACCTCTGCATCAAAATGAGTCGTGTTTCTAACCTGATCAGGATGCCTCTATGAAGGTTTTCTGAGTACGTCCCTATGAGAGCAGATCCAGAACTTGCCAGCGGGACGAGTATATCCCGTCTGGTGTTGGGAATGCCTTGGGATCGCTCAGAATGAGCTGGAGAGAGATGTCTGGGTTTATTCTCCGCCATGACCTGGTATCAAATGAGCGGTCATCTGTACCGGTAAAATGAGAATATCATGAAAAAGTTTATTGCAGTACTTCCAATAACGAAGCTTTTATATTCATTCGTTACACACATACTGATATACAGGGGTTGGACAATGAAACTGGAACACCTGGTTTTAGACCACAATAACTTATTAGTATGGTGTAGGGCCTCCTTTTGCGGCCAATACAGCGTCAGTTCG
>JAUZNJ010035300.1:0-12325 GCA_034780135.1 Jordanella pulchra
TATATATATATTGTGCCCTAAAAATATCTTAAACATCCAAATTTCTTGATTAATAATATATATATATTAATAGGATATATATATATTTGTAGAAATAACTGTCTTATAATTTCAATGAGGTTCTCCTTTAGACGTTTTCAGGTGAATTAACTTATTATACATTTACAGGGGCAACAAGATTATGTGCTTTAAGCAGTATCTAAAAGAGGAATCTACACATTGTGCCTTGTTTTTACAAATCCCACTTCCAAATTATTTGACAAACTAAATAAGAAACCCTAATAAAAATGTGAAATGGGAAGTAATTATGTTAAATAAAAAGAATGGCTGTTAACTCATTAAATGGTTATCAAAATCATGAATAATCTCGGATTAGTTATGTTTTTTACATTTTTTGATTGATCGAAATAAGGTAATTCGTATATGAAAATAAATACATATTTGTAAAGCATTTAGACAAAGCTTCCTTAGAAACTATTTCTGTTATTAAAAAGCTCTTTATTGAATCCAATAGGGAATTAAATGTTATTTTGACCCCTAAAAAACAAAAACATTTAGTTTATAAAAAAATATTTATGTATATTCAAAAAAACTTGGATCTGTTTAAGATATTTTTAGGGTACTTGAATAAAAGTATTTCTTGCAGAGGAAATGTCCGATTTACTGTGCTCCAGGTCACTGTATCTATTTACAATTTGCCTAAAATCCTGTAGCAAATCAACCAAACATGTTAAAGACGCTATTCAGTTTAGATTAAATGTATTAAGACTTGTGATTATAGATAACAGCTGTAATTGAATGCATAAGCTCAAACACATTTTAGAATGGCCTAATCAAAGCCCAGATTTGATTCAGTTAGAAATCTGTCTCAAGATTCGACAGCTGAGCCTGAGCTATTTTACTAGAAAAACTTGAATAATATTTTGTTATTTTAATATGTGATGAATGTCTTCCTAATAACCATTCCTTCAATATATTGTAATGTCCCTTTAATACCAACTTCTGCCTATCATAAAATGAAATTAAAACGAACTCACAATTGATGTTGTAGGCAGGCTGTGTCAGCAGAATCTTTTATTTACTACATATTCCACCACAGACCTGCAGCCCTGCTCTCAAACAATCAAATTGATTAGTAAGAGCAAATATAATCATTTTTGTCAGCCTGTCTGTTGTTATTCTGTTCTTCCAATCCAGCTCTATGTAAGCTTCTATTCTATTCACATTCTTACCACAGCTTGTATTTTATGCCCTTCATCAAACAGCAGTAAACACCAGAGCCTCAAAGACCAGGCTTTTTTTTTCTTTTTAATTAGGTAAATGGACTTTAGTCTGCAGGACCAGACAGACAAATCATTCTTTGGACTCCAGAAGAATGTCATTATGATTTCTTTAATTAATCAGGTTCTGCTAAATGTTATTAAAATCTTGCCGTGCAGTGGAATACGCACACTTTACTGACAAGGTGAACTCTCAGCTGTTTCCACAAATCTAAACTGACAGACGGGAGATTTCAGCGACACCATGCTCCACCTCAAACCTCAGTATCTGACAGGTTGTAATCTGAACCAACCACACCCGTAAGGTAAGGCTTTGCTGGGTTCAGTCGGTAGGGAGCTGGTACTGCCCATATTTCCAGGGAGGATCCGTGCAGACACAACAACAAACACGCACTTAGACAGAGAAGCATTATCTGTTGTTATTATTGGACATAATTATGTTAGATAATTATAACCATTAGTTATGCTGATTTTTTTTCAGCCACTCCAATGTCAATATTATTTGAAACTCAGCTATGAGAGAGCAGGACCCCCAAAGGAAAATACCGTGAGGAGTGAAAAAGCTCTTTTAAGGGAACATAGAATTTATATTTTCTTACTTATCTTTATTACAAATATTAGACCATAATAACAAGCACTTTTTATTACAAATATTAGACCATGATAGTCAGCACTTTTTAGAGATAATATTTAAAAAGTGGTCCCAATCAAATTAATACAGACAGAGATTTATGCTTCAGTATATCACCTATAAACTTTTGATGTTTGTTTTTGTGCTGTGTGTTGCTCAGCATTACCTGCTGTGTTTAAGTAACTGTTTTGGTCACAGAGGACTTTTGTGTGCTGCAGGTGTTGAGCTTTATATTGCTGTGTAAAGGAGAGTTTTACTCCTTGAGGCCCTGTTGAGGCCCTCAGACCTGCTTCAGGAGAAAGACCAGAAGCTCTGTCAGCTTTGCTTTCTGTTGTTTTGCATGAAACACAAGCTCAAACACTGTGGTCAAAATGTTATGCACACACACTTAAAACATGTAAGTTTGTGAGGACATGTTGCGAGTGTGTATGTAAAACATTTTGCACTGGCAATAAAAGGAACCCCAGGTTTTGACCAATGTTCAATAGAAACATCTAAATAAGGGTGTAAATTCACATTTTGTTTTTGAGACACTGAGGGAAGCTTTAGATAATTGAGATGCATTTTGTAATTTTATTTCATAATAATGCTACAGCCCTGAAAAAAAACATCCAATTGCAAAACTACCTGTTTTTCCCCATTGATGTAAACATTGCAAACATTAGTTTCTAATAAAAACAATAATATTAATCAATAATAGTGATAATCTTATTAGGATTATGTCAAAGCTTCTCAATGGCATGATGCAGCCACCACAAGGTTATGTCTTCTGGTTTTCTACAGAATGTGGCTTGTTTTGTGCCATAAAATTGTAAAAAAAAAAAATAAAGTTCAAATTCTGGATCGAATACACATAATTAAATCTGGAGTATGTTTTCATAAATGTTTATCCCATGTTTGGGTCAATGTGGGGCTGCTGTATACTTTCAATAGTTAATAAATGTTGAGACAAAATGTCCAAGCTTTCATTGTGTCACAGAATGAATAGAGAGCTATGAGATAGACCTTCAGACCAATACTTACGTTTAGGTCAAATGAACCAGCATGATGTTATACTTTGAAGAAACATAAGTACTTAGTGAAAACTCATGAAGGTGTGAGAATAAGAATCATTTTGGAAATAATGACTTGAGTGACTGAAGTTGAGTGATTGAAATCCCCAAAGAATAATCAATGCTATATATAAATCTAACACATTAAGTGTGTAACTGAGACTGATGATCGGCATTACGGCAGTAAGAGGAGTCCAGTCAACAGGTAGAAGAGCAGGGCAGGGAGCTCCCAGAAAAGCTTGTGTTAACGGTTTCAAACCCCTCGAGCCACAACACTGACCTTTCCTGTTATGGAAATGTACTGCTGGCTGTTCTAGGCCCACAGCCACACTCTGCTTGTTTGAATGGTCACACAGGCATCCTTGTGCTGCCTGCCTCTTTCCTGGGGTGAGCTTTCCTTCTTTGTGTCTCTGTGTGAACGCACGTTCGCGCCACATTGTTTTTAGCAGAACTGGCACAACCTGTTCCCACTTTATGTTTTTAGCTGTCTTTACTTTGGCTGCTTTTCACACACTGTCTGGTGCTATTGTGTAGAACTTAGCTTTGATCTCTGTCTAATGGTCAATAAAGTTCATTTTGTCAGCGATGGGTATAAACCAACCAGTCCGTGGGTTTAAACAGCGATCAATGTGCCCTTCATCTGTCTCTGCTTGCTGTTGCTGGCCCTACCTCCCCTCCTCCTCATCACTGTGATTAGAGGCTAAACTGGGGCAAATGATCTGACATGTTTTGCCTCTATTAAAGAAAACACAGCTTGCACACGGAGGTGTGCGAGCGTCGGAACAAGCAGAGGCTCATGTTAAACACTGGGTCAGCAGTGATGTGGCCCAGCACTTCTTCCACCATCATCCGGACTTTCCAACTGTGATGTGATTAGAAAGCAATTTGCTCCTTGACAGTCTGACCCAAGAAAAACACCTGCTTTATTAAAACCAAACAAATTACCCCATTTAGCCCCAAAGACACAGAACCCAAAGGATTTGGTGACTCTAATACATCACATGTTTGGATTATTATAAACAAATAGAGGCTTTAGGAGACAGACAGAGCCCTGGATACGGTCTAGATTGTGACATATTAAGTAATTCATGGTAATCCAATGTTATTTAATCTACTCATATTTCAGATTTAGAGGTTAAAGGAACAGAGTTCTATTAGGTCTATAAGGAAAAAAAATAGCATTTCTCCAGGCTTCAGTGTCTTTTATTAAATTGGAGAACTTTTTTTCTGCTAGTTTTATGAGTGTAGAAATTTTACATTTCTCAAAAGCTTTAAAGAGGTAAACCTTGTGAGTTAAAGTGCCTTGGAAATCTATTAATATCTCTTTTTATCTTTAATATATCTTTTTACATAATACACCAACAGAAAATGACACATTATTTTAAAGTATAGAAAAATATACAAAAGTTTTAACGTTATGTTGCATAGAAAAATCAATTAAGTGTGAAGATAATTTAGCTTAACACTGCACCCCCACCCCCTTACACAAATACAAGTTTGTATGTCGATCTATATTAAGACTTTACATGGACTTACATTCATTTTAGTTGTTAAACTTAGCATAACCCTAACTATTATCAGTATGTTCTTAACTTAACCTAAAGTTGATTCCCATCATTCCTCTAAACTGACTTTCTAAGGTTAAAAATGGGGCTCTGCCACATTAGGGCCAGCCTTTGGTCCCCATAAGGCTTATTGGTCCTCAGAGGGTTGGTAAATATACTAAAAAATTGTGCTATATACAGTAGGTCACATAAACAAATATACAAGCAGGTGCAACAAATTACCTTTAAAATTCACTTTGTAATATAGAGTCCCATTATGTGTAATGTAACGCAGTATGAATCCAAATGTTCTGTGAAGATCGAGGAACACAGCAGACTAGTCAGGGAGGGGAGGACGATGTTGGGAGTTTAGAGCAAGATGAGGTTATAAAACAAGCTGAAAACTTCTCACACTGACTTATTCCATCCATCTTCTGTTCCTATGACAGAGAAACTGGTGAACTGATGGGGAGATGGGTGGAAAAGGGGGGAATCCTGAGGGAAAACATCTTAGAAACTAATTTTCATACTTATAGGTAATCTGGAGTAGGAGTGGAATTAGTGGTGAATTAGTAGAAGTGGAATTAGTAGAGATGGAAACCATAATACAAGCAGTTGTAATTGCAGCAAAATTTTGTTTTCCATAGGAATAACTCAGGTGAGCTGAATACAAAAAACTAGACTTTGCAGATTATCATCTGTAAAACACTTGTAAAGCAAAATCTTTCTAATAATAGAACTGAAGATACAGGAGTTGTAGACGACAGCTGGGATACTTGATTACTAAAAAAAACATAACAAAGGAGCATATAGAAAGACTACAATTTTTATTTTAAAAAAGCATTGGGGATTGAAATAAAATTTAATTTCCGTACTCCAAAATGAGTGTTTTTGATGGAGCACCTGGGGAAAAGTACAGAACAAACCCAAGAATAAAAAAACAAAAAATAAAGGCAGAAAAATCAGTAAAAATAAAGCTCGAACTAGACTTAACTCAAATTACAGCAGCCTGTGATAACTACTTTTTGTTTGTGTATCACATAGAAAGCATAGAAGTTTTTTAATGGTTTAAAGATAAAATGTTAAAACGGTCAAAAGATTTGAAAAGCTTTGCAACACAAAGTATCACTGTTTCCCACGTCGCATTTGAAATTAAAACCCATGATACCCAAGTATAACGATTCCATGTTGGCTTAAGTACAATCTAATTTGCCTTGTAAAATAAATAGATATAGATTGATGTGGTTCAAGTGTGGTTCCAGTGTCAAGCTTCATAGGGAACGCACAGTCCTTTTTTTTCTATATAAATGGGAGATTTGGCTTTAGAGGTTTCACCACAAGAAAGGCCCCATGAAGCTGTGAGGATTAAACACCATCACATAAACAGCGATCAGTTCTTATGTTTTGTAAAAATAGATTTGCCCAGCCTCTTGCCTGTAGTAATCTTTGTTAGATTTGCCCTGAAAAGGCCTGAAAATGCCACGCAGCTCAGCTCTGCTTAAATTTGTGACGTGGCTCATTGTGAGTGAACTTCTTTTTCCCCCATGGACCTTCAAAAAACAGTCACCTCTTTGCTAGAATTTGGGAATCATTAATGTAAAATAGCATAGTTGAGAGATAGAAAAGTCAGCTGAAAGCCTGATCATTCATTATGTTTAGAGGAAAGTAAGTACTGCATGGCAATCACCAGGCCAGATGTACTTTCAATTTAGACACCATGCACATCCAGAAACCAAAGCCCTTGCAACGTTATCTCCCTTCTTTATAAAGTTTTGATTCTAAAAAAGTTACTTCCATTGGTCTGTGAAGAAAATACCTTTGGTTCTGTATGCATATTTTTACTGGTTTTGACAGAAAAAAACAACAGATACAAAATTATGGGTTTTTTATGCTTCACTGGTCATCCACTCTCTGTCTGGAGGTGTCTACTTTGATTAATTTCGTTTCCTCATACAAATCTTGGCTTTAGAAAACCCAGTTGGCCCTGGGTGAGTTTCATGTCTGACTGAGCTTTGTTGCCTGGGTTTTCGCATTGTGTGCAGTTGGGGCAGGACGCAAAAGGAGAACAACCATAAACAGCAGAAATGAGACAAAAATATTAATCAATTCTGTCTTTGAAAATAATATTACTTTACAACTAATTGATTAATTTAATCTTCATGTAAAACAGGCTTTTCGCAGCTAGCTTTACCAATGCTGTGTGTTTTCCAAATAGAATGTCAACCATTTCTGTTGCCCTGAATATGTTGATATTTTTAAATCCAGCAAGTTCCATAAGAAACAAATGGTGAAAGCTCAAAAGCATAAAATAGAACAAAATCTCAAAGTCTCCTTCTCCAGTAGCCGACATGAATGGGAAAATGGTCTACTTGTAAGTCTCTTTTTAAATCTTTTCTTGCATCTATGCTTTCTGGGACCAAATTTAAGACCAGATTTAAGACTTCTCTGATTATAAAAAAGCCAGTTCTATTAACAGCAACAGTGCATGCTGAAAGAGAGAGTAACAATTAGACTGTTAGCGTGATAAGTTGTTTGTGTGTGTTTAGCATAGCATAGACCTACCAGTTAAAAAATAAACCCTGAAATCTGTAAAGGCTAATTGCTGGTTTTATTATTAATGTCTCTTATAACTGTAATGAATAAACTATAAAATAAATGGGTTGTGTGTTTGTTCGTAACTCGTCCAAAAAGCCAAACAGAGATGGCAGAGATTCATACAATTAGGATTCCTTCCTGCCAAGCAAGTTACGTAGCAACTGACCTCATCTTCTTTCTTGAGAGGTGTTTGGCCCTTTGGGAGAGATGTCTTAGTCCAGCTTAATACTAAGAGTAAAGGCTAGACTAACAGGCACTTGCTGGTGAGCTCATGATCCCAACACCAAGATAGTCCTGGGTAACTCCCTGTTCTGGATGAAGTGATCAAGTATGGTGGTCTTCCTTCATCAATGTCTCTGAAGAACCCCTAGTCTGGTTTCTGGTTTCCTATTGTGACTCCACAAGTTCATCAGAACCAAAACAGAATAATCCCCAAAATCATCAGGGTGTTTTAACCCTTTTACTAATTAAAGGTGTTAAATTATCTCTCTGAAATCTGAAGCCATAGCTACCAATCAGAAAAGGGTAAACTGCTCTCTCTGTGATTGCAGAGTAAAGTCTCCTTCTTCACAGAAGGAGCACAAGTACCTTTGTTGCTTTGTTTATGAATAGCCTATTGGTAGGAAGAAGTCAGAGATGGAAAGCCAAGTCATGGTTAGACGGGGCTGAGTTAAAAAGCAAAGTTTTCTGTATATTTAGTCTGTTTGAGTCTTAAGCAATGGTCAATTCAATTTCAGTTCAGTTTATTTATAAAAAATCACAACACATGTCATCTCAAGGCACTTCACAAAGACAGTTCATTCAAATCACACATTGGTCCTCAACCAATGTCCAAAAGAAACAGAAAATGAGAAAAAGAATGAGATTCCAAATACATGCCAGAATCCTCTGTTAGACAGACAAAAGCATCCTAGAAAAAAGGGAAGAGCTATGAGTAGAGCCGCTGAAAGGACTCAGTTGAGATGGGATGATACACCTAAAGCTACAGTGTGTAATTTTCTGCAAGATCTAATAGTCAGACTGGAGTGACATGAACAACTCCCCGAAACGCTTCGCTCTCTTCCAACAATACGGAGGCCGTCATAGCTTCAGCAACATTCGCATCACTTACCTTGTCAAGGGATGGTGAGGTTTGTTTACATTAATAACTTAATAAATAGTGTTTTATTAGTCTGTTTAGGCTACAGATTTCATATAAACCTAATTTGCTGCAGTAACATTGGAGCCAAACAGCGATCTCTACCGTCACTAGCTTGTCAGCTCTGTCCTGGTGTAGCGCGAAGATGTGTGCCTCCATAGATGAGAGACATGCTCCTATATAATTATAAATAGCTATTGCTAAGGCAAAACAAGCATAAAGATTGAGACCTTTAGTTTATAAATGATGAAAAATGACACATTCATGTATAATATATTACATTTCTTTCCCCAAATTCCTTTAATTAATAAACACTCAAGCTTTAAGAGAAGGTAATTAGTTCATGGACATATATTCAATAAATAGACTCCCTAAAATGTTCCAGCTACAGTGCCACCCTCTGATTGAGGGTTGTATTGTCCTTTTCAGCACATAGTTTGCACACATAATCCCATCAAAATCAGTAAACTAAATTAATTGAGCCTGCCATGGAGCTGCTTAAGTGAGAAAGCAACGGAAATAATATGAGTTTCTAACGTTTTTAGGTTGGTCAGCAGTGTTTTCAGTTAGTATGTGAAGTAAGTCCCACAAAATGCCTGAGTCTACTTCTGGGGAGTATGTTTACTCAAACAGGAAGGGGTCAAGTGAATCTCTGAGGTCTACGTGTTACTAGTGACTTCTACTCCAGCTCGGAGGAAACCTTGGAGCAGACCCAGAACTCAGTAGAGAGACTCTATGCTCCTTCTGGCCAGGAGACTTTGGGATTCTCAGAGTTGAAACCTGTTACTTCTTGTCACAATCTTGTTTAATGGAACATAATGTAATGTAATGTTTGTACAATACTGGTCCAAGGTGTTTTTGGCTAAAATGCTAAACTACATGGAAAACACATACTGTCTACATACAGACTAACAATGCTATTTAGAAATCCTTGTCTAGAACATGAAAACAAAAAAATATGTTCAACTGATTTGACTCTGACATCCGTCTGTGATTTAAAACTAAGAATGGTAAAACACCACATAATAAACATCCTCTGTAAGCAAACACATGCTGATACTTCTTGAATAAACTATATATGGGTGTCTTTCATTAGAAGATGACACAATTCCTTTGTGATTTAGCCTTCTGGTAAAATAAATAATGATTTGGAGATTATTTTTAAATAATACTCAACACTCGGTTGGAACTGTGTTAATCCAAAATAAATTATCCTCTTTTTTTTCCTAAAGAGTTGATAGTTAATTTAGTACTAACACTGGGCCAGTGATAAGGTCCAAAAACACAGCAGTTCAAACACGTTCCTTTAGCCCTTCTCTGAACACTTCCAAACATCTCTTGTACGAGACAGACAAAATTCCAGCTCTGGTGCCAGCCCCAATAAAGTCTGTGTGTGCGTGCTTATGCACACGTGTCTGTCTCAGCATTTGTTCATTTTTAGACAAGAATAAGACAGCTTAGGAGCTGTTGACTAGCTGGGTTAAAGCCGATAAAACCTTGATAGAGTGAACTGTGGCCCACACCACCAGCAACCCTCAACACCTAACTAGTAGCGTTTGCGACATAGAAATGTACTTATTAAACGGATCCCTCAGTAAAGAATTAACTGTCCTCTGTCCAAAATGCCATATTAAACAAACACGAAGCAGTGGGTGGTGAGTCAGTGCGTGTATTTGTGTGGAGAGAGTTGGTGTTTGTGTCTGTGTGAGGCCTGGAAAGCCAGAGTCTTCTTGGTTTAAAAATAGACTGTATATACTTTTAGTCTCTAAACCTTCTGTATAAAGAACTCAGCAAAGCTCAGTAAATCAGTGTATTTAAAAGAACTTGGTCTTAGCTTATAAAATGCAAAATTGTTTTTCCAGTTAGGAAGCCTCCTGGTTATTTACCCCAGTTATGAAGGTGAGGTTCATCAACTTTTCTTTGCTTTTTCATCAAAGGAAACCAAAATATATACTCATTCATTTTGTTTAACATTGAAAAAAAAAAGTTTATTTGGCAATGATCTTAATTTTATCAACAGATTTCTGGATTTTTCAAAAGTAGTTATCATAAATTTGACTTGAAATTTTCTACATTATTTGTTCCAAATAATGTAGACAGGGGATTAGTGAATGGGTTTTATAATAACAAAACTATTACAAAGAGCTGAAAATGGTCCATATACTTGTTTAGTCATTTAGGTGTTTTCAATGAGACAATGTGAACATTTGAACAGAACCAAAATGTTTGAATACAATGTTGTTGATTTGATAAACAAACCATCTTGTTGTTGCAATCAAATGCCCCATAAACATGCACCTGTCAGTAAACCCCCCACCAATAGATAAACAGTCCTCTAAGCACTCATAGAGGAGTTGTTTCATATATATGCTTATGAAGACTCTTACAGTAGTTGGGGCTGGTTGAAAACAACAGGCAGCTGGATTCAGATTTTAGCTTATTCTTCTCCATACCACTGGTTATAAAATTCAGCTTTGCGTTATTTCTGGTGAATTATTTATATGATTTTGAATTTTTAAAAGCATTTTAAAAACTCTGATGCGATGTTCATTGTTTTTGAGTCTGAGATAACTGGTGCTAATTGTGCTTCTTTCTCTACAGACTAGCCTGCAGAATCTGTGAACTCACTCTCTGCATCACCTTCGCTCCACACTGAGCTGTATGATGCGCTCCCAGTGAGGACTGATCAGCACTGACTTGTACTCTTCAACAGAGTTGAAGGGAAAAAGCAATTACAGTAAGACTAAATTATTCACAACACTTGCAGATTTTGACAGATTCAGATTTAAAGGTATCTTATTTTAGCGGTAGTTGTATTCATATTTTGAATGGCTCAGCCAAGGTCCTGACTGAATCCAATCTGTGGGGGGAGGAAGAGATTAGGGTAATGGCAAGGAGACCTTCCAACCTAAAAAAGAGTTGTTTTTTGTTTGCTTTTTTTATAAATGCTGCCCCCTAATTCGATGACTTCTAATCTTTTGTCATCAGTTTTAATTTACTGTCAGAGTCTAACTTCTTGATTGAATGCAAATAACATTACATTTTGATTCTCCATATGAATACATTTGAGCCTGTCAGAAATAAAAGTTTAAAATGTATAATAATGTGGCTTTTTGTGAGTCTGCATGGTTTCAACACAGCATGTTTGCCTTGCAGCAAGAAGACCTGCTTCAAGTTAGCATGTTCTCCCTGTGCATGCATGGGTTCTTTCTGGGCACTTCCGTTTCTTCCCACTGTCCAAAGAAATAATTGTTGAGTAATTAGTCTCTTTAAATTGCCTTCAGGTGTGAGATTGTGTCTTTTGTGTCTCTATGTTGCCTTTAGAATGACTGTCCATGGTGTACCGAGCCTTTAACCCAACAACTGCTAAAGATATGCACCCACCCCAAGTTAACACAGCAAGGAAATCAGTACATGAATCCCACTTTGCTTTCTAAAGTTAGCAAACTAATCTCAACTGGGGCATTCTGATTCCAACTTAATTTCCAAGTTATAAACTCTAAGCATAAGTAAAAAGCAGAAAACCCTTTGCAGTCTTTGCAATTCAAAACTAACACATAAAACACAAGAATAAAATATATGTTAAAATGAAAAACAGTTGTTTTGAGCAAACAAAGACAGATTCCAGGAGTTAGAAAAAATGTGAATATTGACAGAAGAAAAGGAAAATACTTTAGATTATTTTGTGTGTTCTATTGCAACCAAAATCAAAGTTGTTCTTATTTACTTTTTCAAAAGTATTAATAATTAAATAGTTTGGTCATGTACTCAATGTGGCATTAGTTATTCAAACAGGCAATACTGAACCCTAATGCAGTGTCATATAAGAAAATATCCCTGCCTTGGTCACCCCTTGATACCTAACTTTATGTCAATGTGCATAAAAGCCATTAGAGTCCTTGTGGTTTTTATTCAATAAATAACCAGCCTAGAAAAACAGGGTTTAGAAACAGTGGGTTGGGTTGATTATAATGCAGCAAAACAAACCCTAAATGAGAGTATGTCACATTAGACTTAGACTTAGACTTAGACTTAGACTTTTTATTTGTCATTTTGTATGCACATAGTGCATACAAAACGAAATT
>JAUZNJ010035302.1:0-65057 GCA_034780135.1 Jordanella pulchra
TCTTCTACATGCTTTGCAAGTGGGAAAACCTGAAAAATCAACAGTGTATCAAATACTTGTTCTCCCCACTGTATGTGTGTGTGTATGTGTGTGTGTATGTCAGAGTCATACGTACACAAATATAGCCCTAACCTACAAGGTATAACAGACCTAAAAAAAATCTTAATATGGTAAAGAATAGTTTTGTTGTGACATCTGTCATTTGTTTATGTGAATCCAAAAGCTTTGGCACTTTGTTAGCACTGTGAAATGAAATGTAAAGCAGTATAAAATGTGATATATGTGCTTTATTTTTTTCATATGAAAAGCTGTGCATATGTGAAATATATAACTATCTGTGAAGGCACTTTAGGACACACACACACACACACACACATGCATACAAACACACCTCTACATAGACACAAACTGTATAAAGAAAAAACGTATCTGTACTCGCTGTCTGACATTAAATCACGGTAAAGGTCTCTTATTTTAAATCGGCTGAGATTAGAAAATTTACCGAGGTAAAAAAGCATTTGATTATTTTTATGATATCAAAGGTGGTTTGATATTTGATTGAATCTCCTTTTTAAAGATGTATTATTCAGCTAAAGGGACTCCTTTTTACAAGCTGCCCTGAATCAGTTACTAAAACCACGACCCATAAAATTTATATGGTCTATAGATCAAGCCTTTTAAGGTCATCTTGAAACACTGACTTTATTATATTTTTGATCATAATTAATCTGAGAGTAAGACAGCATCCATTGACTCACTTGTGCAAAGTTTTCAGATTTTGCATAAGATTTCCTCATAGTATTATTTGTTTGTTTTTTTTTTGCTGAGGATAAAAGCAATCATCCAAACTTAATCGATCTTCTTCCCAATAAGGTTATAAAGCCATTTTCAGGCTTATATAGAATTACTTGTATTTAGTTTTTAAAGAACAGGGCATGTTGATGTACCTTGAAATTGAATCCCAAGGATGAAGTTGACTCATTACGATGAACAATTTTGTATCTTGGTTGCTTTTCTTTAGATCTTCCATAATGTTATACAAGGGACTAATATGTATAAGCTGACTGGAGACCCTTGATGTCATCATCTAAAATGTTCCAAAGTTATTTAGAAACATATGAGCGACCTTTGAGTGCTTACAATTTCAAAAGATACCAGTTTTGTTACTTGGACATTAGAAAAAAAGAAGTACACAAATTCTGTAACTATGACCAATTATCATTGCAGTAAACTGACCTGAAAAAAAAGATTTACTGATATTTTGTGTGTGTGTGTGTGTTAAAAAACGTAAAGGCTATTACTTACATTATTTATTTGTTTGATTTCAGTGTAACAGAAGATATCTTCCTACTAAATGTATTATACATAACAGCAATAGTTCAACACTGAATTAAATTGAATAATTAACAAAGACAAAGCTGCTTATTAGCTTAAGCTTTCTCTTCATATATGAGGTGCAGTAATAGTTTTTATGCAGTCTGACAAATCAGCTAATTCTTCATTAGTATGTTGAAAAGATTTGCTATTTTTGTATTTATAAAAAAAGATTTGTTATATGATTAAAAATGATTATTTGGTAAGTTCTTTCGCACATAAGGTTTTGTGTTATTTATTTATCTCCAATGTTTTATTTTTGTTGTGCAAAGTAACTTGTAATCTGTACTGAAGGTGAATCTACTATAATGTTGTGTGTCTATCAGCCAAAGTGAATGTGATGTAATTTTTAACTGAAAATATAAAACAAATATTATACATGTTAGTGTGTTTATTCCTAAATAAAGATATTTTTGATGAAATCTCTTAAAAAACTAAGTAGTGCAATCTCAAAATGCCTTAAAATCGTGTGAAAGTGTTCTTGTGATTTGTCTCTTGAGCAACATGCTTAATAACGTATCCGTAACATTTTTTTTCTCACACCAAAACTATTTTATGATAATCCACCATGTAATTGTTGCTCTCTTTGTCTCACCCAATAAAAATGCTAAATGTATGTTGCTTATTTGATTATTGTTAATACAGTCTATGCAGAAGTTTTCACAGTCCTTGAATTTTTGTTTTGACAAGCTACAATGTAGGACTGTATGTGATGGATCAACAGAGGTGGTTTAAACTTTGTAAAGGAGGAAACCTTATAGCGTGTTTATTGTTATTTATTTAAATGGGACAAAATAAGAATTAAAGTGTGCTAAGCTCAATTATTCACATTGCTTTCCTCTGATACCCTCAAATAAAATCCAGGGCAACCAATTGTCTCCAGAAGTCATTGTTTCTGCAAACAGATTCATGAAGATCAGACAACATACCAGACCAGGTTGGCAGAATCATAAGGAGAAATTTGAAATGGATCAGGTTATACAGCAGAGTCCCAACACTTTCCCTAAGCTTTCAACATTTCACAGAGCTCTGTTGAATCTATCGCTCATTAATGATTGTAGTAAACTTACAGACCTACAAATAAAGGGTTACCTTAACTAACAAAGCATGCAAGGAGAAAATTAATAAGAGAAGCAGCCAAAAGGCTCATTGGTAACTCTGCAGAAGTCCAAAACTAGGTTTTGGCAAATCTGTTAACAAGGGAACATTTCAATTCAATTCAGAAATACTTAATTTATCCCAAAGGGAAATTAAATGTTGTAGGAACTTTTCTTTTGTGTTCTTTGTAGTTAAAACCCAGTTTTCTCTTTTTTTTCATTTAGTTGTGCACTCCAAAAAAACTGCAGTTTGTGGGAGGTGGTTAAGGTTTTTTTGATGGTTGAAAAAAACCTGCTGTTACAGTTTGTTACAAGCCATGCATAGAACACAATAAACATCTGAAAAAAGTTGCTTTTGATCAAATTATTTTGACTGATCATGTCCCTGCATGCACCACCCTAACATGCATGGTGGAGGAACCCCCATTCTGTTGAGATACTTTTGTCAGACATTTGGACGGGGAAGCTAGTGAGAGTTGGTGGAGAGCTGGGTTAAAGTCTATAGAGGACAAGTCTTATATATCAAATGGAGATCAATTTAAGAATACAAGAACTTCAATATACACTATGGAGTATTCATAGAGACCCATAGCTCAGATGGAGTACCTATCCACATAAAAACTATTATTTCCCCTAACTGTTAATATATCTTTGGATAAAAGAAAGTCTAATGAAGAACAAATATTTTATCAAAAATAATTGTTGGACTTAAAAGAATCAGTGTGAGGATTAAAAACAGTTCATTGTGTCAATATATGTGAAGTATTATAAGAAAGTAGCATGTTTTTTGTTTGTGCTAAGAAAGGGTGACGATGTAATGCCTGGACAAAATCTTTAGATCAAACAATTAAACCAACACAAGAGGTAAGCTTTTAAACAATCTATTTTAAAAGATAAACTGCAGGAACCCAAACTTTCTTCAACTGGAATCTCTGTGAGGAAAAAGCTGAGGACAGCTCAGTGGTGTTGAAGGTGCACTGATTGAAAGGAGGTAGCTGGGCTGTGATGATTAATTCCAGTGGCTCCATTTGGATGATTTGAATCACTGATTGACCGATCCAAGCGCTTCATAGTCAGTCGTGCATAGGTTAGGAATGGTTTCAATGTTTTTCTGAGTTCTTTTGTGATCTCCTGGAAAACTTACGAAAGTTTGGTCGGGTGACCTCTGAGAAGGTTCAACACTTTTCCATGTCGAAAATGGTTTCTTTGTGATTTGCTGGGGGAAAAAAAGGAATTTGCAGTAAGTTCTGTGCTGTTACATGCCCATACATTGGGAAACCGGTTCAAGAGAAGTTATTTTCTTTCCCCCGCTGGTCAAGCAGTAAAAGCAAAAGCAAATTTAACCAAAAATGTGGTTAATCACAGTTACTGCAGCTCAGGACTTAACAAGCAGTCAACCCTGTTTCCAAAGGCAACATTTGTTGGAATATTCTTTTTTATGAAATAATCTGTGAAAAAACATTTTTTTATTTAGTCAATGTATTTTTTTATTTTCATTTTATAATCTAAGACATATAAAGTGTGACAAAAAGAAAAACATGAGAAATCTGTAATCATAACCTTTTGATCAATCAAAAAATACACATTACTGCACAAAAATGCATTGCAGAAACTTACTTCAACACAAGAATTTCTTCATCTATTTAACAAACTTGTTGTGATGGAAATTGCTGTCTGCTGTACGAAAAAAGCTGACAACCAAGGACTGCTACAAAGAGCCTCACTTCATAAAACCCAAACTATTCTTTGAATGTATGATTACTGGTTTCACTTCAACTTGTAAAAGAAACTCTCTAATTTTAATTGACCAATCAAGCAGGGAAGCAGTTGAGAAATCATTTGGCTTATAAATGAATTGGTTTATTTGACTATCAGGTTTTTTTTATCTGCATATTTTCAGTCCTCTAATTGCACACTTGTTGCTCTTTTTCCCATGAGGTAGATACCAACATCTGCTCAGTGCCTGTGCAAGAGCAATCATAATTTCAAAAAGAAATATATATTTACTTTTAGGGCAAATATTTCAGAGTACAACAGGAAGCTCATTACAGTTAACACGATACCCCTCATATTTATTCCTAACATTACATATAAAGAGCCATGGGCTCAGATGTGATGCATTTACTTATGTAAACCTGTTCATTTTTGGCACATTTTGGGCCTGTTACTTGATCAGACAGATGTTTCTGTCTAAAGCAGATGTTTCCTGGAGATTTCAAAGAAGATGTTTTACTGGCTTTTGGCCTTGATCATTTTCAGACATGATTATTTTCCAGCATATGGCAACAGTCAATAAGAGAGGTGAAAAAGTAAAGAAACAACTCTGACTTTTTTTTTTATTATTTTCAAGTAATGTATTAATGGTCTAACCTTACTGAAGACTTACCATATTTATTGTGTGATTTTGTTGTGTTCTTTTGTTTCAAACTCTGCAAATCAATTTTCACCTGAGAAATAAACCCTTCCCTAACAATGATATGGTGGTTTGTTGTATTGGTCAATGAAATATCACTAATCCTTCAGCTATGGCTTTATTGAAATGAAGTGCCAAAAGTACTAATACATGCTCTATATTGATAATGTTCCATACACAGGCCTTATCTACAAAACACTAAAGCTCCTTATCCATACCAGGGAGTTTCCACTTGGTATTTTGAAAGCTCTCTGTGTTTTTTGACAGCTTTCTGTAATGATCTTGAACAGAAGACCAAGAATTCAAACCAGACACAACGGGAGAATTTGAACAATTTATTGGAATGTGCAACAGGAGCTGGACAGACAGTGATCACAGGAACAACAACTGGTTCTTCTGGGGAGACAGTTCACATGTGAGTTAACAGCAGTTGAAGATGGATTTAATCTCCAGAAATGAACTCAGAATGACAAACGTTTGAGAGGTTTGGAGGAAGACCCATAAGGGAGAAGGAGAGGCCGGTTTGTGTGTGACGTAACCGCTTTGAATGGAGAGAGAGCAGGAACTCTGTAGGTAGACCTTCTGGATTGATCTCTTGAAGTTTGCCTGGTTCTTTGGAGAAAGCTGGGATGCATAAATCATGCGAAAGAAAGCAGGCTGAGTTACCTTGAGGGTCAGAGCATGAATCATTGTCGGGGACGGAATCTGTGTCAGAGCGGGGAGGTCACAGATCTGAAGACAATCCAAAAGGTTATCCAGAGGGACAGAGCAGGGGTCAGAAATAGATCTAAATACCTGGGATTTCCTTTTAACCCAGGTAAAAGTGATCATGGGTACATTTTGTGCATTTCGACTCTTCTGAAAGAATGAAAAAAAAAGATTTCTGCACGATATATGGGGAAGCTGTGATGAAAATTGCACCCCGCCTCCAGTACAGCAGGTGGCGGTATTAAGAAACTAGTGTAATTACTGTTGCCTGGCAGCCAAAGCCAGCATTAAGCCCAGAGCTGTGAAGCCATAAAAGGAAACCCAAACATTTGGTTTCCTTTCTTTATTCATTTTATCCAGGAAGGACTCCAGCAGTTGTACTGTCATCATAGGTATTTGTAAATAATGAAAGTGTGAATTAGGAATTTCTAGATTCAATCTCAGACTCTCTAGTAATATTAACATCATACAGCAAGGCCTTGGACACTCCACTTGGACGCTTGTACCTAAATTGAATTTCCCTTCAGGAGTCAATAAAGTATAATTGAATTGAATATAAAAAACAAACATGAACTGTTGTGTATCACCTGACTTAGTTGTACCTTTGTTTAACCCCCACTCAGTGGTAAAAGGCAGTTGAAATTTGAAAATGATGCGCTAGGGTTTAAACGTTCCCTGGATATAGCTGCGAAAGCTGGTGATGCTTTTTATCAGAATTAAAAAGTTGGTAGAAACACACCTCAAAATCTAAAGTTATATTAAAAAACCCAAATTATGTAAAAAAAAAAAAAAGAAACAAAAAAAAAACGTAAAAGCCTGTCAGACGGTGTATATCGTGTGGAGTTTTAGTCTCAAACTCAAATCCCCAAGGGCCAGTGTCCTGTAACTTTTAGACATATCTCTGGTTCAACACACCTGACTCCAATATGAGACCATTAGAAGAGCTTAACTACTGCCAACGCGGTACTTGAACTATTTGGTTCAGGTTTTTAGGGCAAGGGAAACACCTAAAAGCATCTGGACACCAGCCTGGAGAATTGGATTTTGAGAACCCCTGGTTTAAAGCACGATGAGTGCAACGGCGAGTATGTTGAGAGGATGGAAAGTAGGGGAATCCTAGAGCTTAAACCACCATAGACAGGTTTCCATAAAAAAAAAAAAATCATGGCACAAGAATAACAATCTTTGTGGGTCCCTGGTTTTAGTACAAGGAGTAGTACTATTTTACAGTTTTGGCTAAGAAGGAGCATGAAAAAAAATCTGTGGCTCTGTCCCAGTATAGATGTGCAGCTGTCATATTTAGCATTTATTATCAAAGGGCAAAATCCAAACATTCATCTCTATTATGTTGGAAAATGATGTATATGTGGCAAGGTGCACACCCGGGCGGGATTTGATCCCAGCACTCCAGGGTGAAAGTCATACACATAAACCAGTCAGCCAAAGGAATATCCCCTTGGCCAAGTAGCATAATCAGTTGGAGGCATAGTAACCCCACACATATACAACAACACACTGATCAGCCATCCATCTTCTCCTGCATCATCTGTCAAGGTCATGGTTGGGCCGATGCCTATCTCCGGCAGACTATGCACGTAAGGCGGGGTACACCGAGGACAGGACGCCAGTCTGGTTCAGGGCAACACATACACACACAAGGACGAACAACCATGCACACACACACACTCACACCTAGGGACAATTGAGAGATGGCAATTAGCCTGTCCATGTTTTTGGACTGTGGGAGGAAGCTGGAGTACCCCGAGAGAACCCACACATGAACGGGGAGAACATGCAAACTCCATGCAGAAAGACCCCAGGCCGGGATCGAACCTAGAACCTTCTTGCTGCAAGGCAACAGTGCTAAACACTGCTCCACCGTACAGCCCCTCATACTGATCAGTGAACAAGAAAGTTAATAGAAATAGATTCATTTTGTTCCTTTCCTTTTACATTGGAAAATTGAAAATGATTTCATTTCAGTACTACAATTTTAAATCCCAAAAAAAGTTTTACTCTCGGTTATGAACAACTTTTAAATGAAAGCTCCCTGTGCTGGTTTTATACAGTTTAATTTGATTTCAGTTTCAATAGAGACGCGTAATTCTCCATATAAGAAACAGTTTTTTTTCTTTGCATTCCTCATCCCATGTTCCTTCATAGCTGATATGTTCTCAGTAGCTATAGTATAATGTGAAGGTTTTTATACATATTACCGTATTGGTATAAAATTCTTAAAGACATTTTCCCAAATTATTTTAATAAAGACACAAAGTAATAGAACAACATTGAATCACTGAGAGAAATACAAACTCAGTGCAGGATGGAGGCTTTTATCAACCTTTTTTTTATCATATGCTACATTCTAAGTTTGGACCCCAGATGCTTTGATTTCTGACTTTTTTTTAATTAGGTTAATAATATTGTTCTTATACATATAACACCAAAGAAGTTATCCCACATTACCATGCTAAGGTATTGGTTGTCTCGTTGCAGAGATTAAAAAGGCCTTGTGGTTTATCTCTGTGTTGGGTGTTTGTAAACTATACAAACAAAGCTTATTTTTCACGGGCATCTGAGCTGTCCTGCCTCTCCAGTTTCCTTGACAAGTGTTGCTGGAAGGATCGTAAAGAGGCCGAACCATCATCCTTCAGCTCTATACTCTATTACATATGAACTAAACTGACAGACTTATTTACACCAGGACACGTGTAGCCTTGATAAGACCATCACTCCTCTGCCTAACGCTTGAGGTTCACAAACAGAACTCACAAAAAATAAATTACTTATAGTTAAATCCAACAGTGATGGTGGACAATCCCTGTATTAGTTCACCATTCATTTTGTTTACATACTCTTGTTTTATGGTTAAGTGGTTTATACCCTTTTCCTCTATTGGTTTTCTATCACCAGAGCCCCCATAAAAATCCAAAGATCCTCCTCCAGAGTGAGATATTGTGACACTGCTGGTAGCAATAAGAGAAAGATTTAAGACAATCCCTTTCTCCATGACAGAGACCCAGCGGGAGAGTCTGCTCTGACACCAGACAGCATATTGCTTTTCCAAGCCACTTTTTAAACAAACAACAATTATCCAGCTCTGTCTCTACTGTTCATACCTCCTTCATCTCCATCTACCTTCCCTCCTGTACTTTATAAATACATATCTGCACATAAATGTGTGGCAAAAATAAAACAGTTTGTGTAAAGGTGGCAAAGCAAACTTTAGCCATCTGTGGCCCATAAACTTCCTCATGCTGCTAATTGCGTCTTAGTGCTTGGATTATTTTCATATCATTGGGAATTCCTCTGTGTGCAAAGCAGCCTGATGTGTTTGTTGATCACAGTGTGTGAATCCCCTGAGATGCCGTTTGTATTTCTGCTTTGTGATTTCCTTTAACTCCCTTTTAGAAAGTTATGGTCCTTTTATGTTTTTGAAGTAAAAGAAAAACAATCTTCTATTTTTATTTTTTATTCTCGGTTCTCTTTAATTGTACTTTTAAAGGTGTGCAGATATTTAATTTTACTGCAAAGAACTGACTTACATTGAACTTTTTTTTCCAGCGCTAGGGGCTTTTATTTTTATAATTTTTTTCAAATTATAAAGAAATAGGTGACAAATGCAGAAAAGTTCAACAGACCAGGATTTGAACCAGTGACAATGGTGTCAAGGATTAAGTCCTCCATACATGGGTTGAACACTGTAAATCAGTAGGATGCTGCACCCTACTGATTTACCTTTTTACTATTTTGTTCAAGGCTCTACTCTCTCCTTTAGAATTAGTACCGTATAAATGAGAATTAATTAAACTTATTTCATTTTAACTGTAATGATATAATTTAGTCACAGTGAATTTAACTGAACTTTGTAGAACTGAATTTACATGAACAGAAACCAAACTACCTAAAATTAACAAATCACATTGAACTGAACAGAAATTAACCAATCATGATTCAATATAATGAAAAAAATAACATTCAATTAAGCTAAAAGGAATTGTACTTAAAAAAAAAGAAGTAAGTTAAACTAAAGTGCACTAAAATAAACATATTAAAATGTGTTTTATTCAGGGGGCTTGATGTAGGTACAATTTGTAGCACTGTTGTCCTGTAGAAAGAAGGTCCTGCACTGAAAGAAATATCCATAAATTTACTGTATAAAGTGTTGTATTTATTGGAGGGAATTTATCTGTAATTTGTTTTTACGGATCTTTCTTTTCTTTATTTATCAGAGCAGTTTAAGAAAGACTCCACAGATGACAATGGGCAACATTCTAGAGTAATTTACCTAAGACAAATATTTAGAGAACTTAATTCTTTAAAAAAATGGTTAAGGTTTTTTTTTACAGATTTTTTTTTACAGAAAAAACTTGTAAAAAATAGAAAAAATTGATGGCAGTAAATGGCCAGGACATTCTCTGTTTTTTTCACAGAAATGGTTTTTACTGTGTGCGTTCAGAGAGAGGGAATGCTGCCTTTGTTACATCATTCACAAAAACAGCATAGTATAAAGAATAAAAGAAAAAATGAAACATTAAATGTTAGCTTTTCTGTCATTTGACCATTCATTCAACGAATATAATTATCTGTTTGATTGTTTCACAATGTATTTAACTTGCTAAGTTCAAAATTTAATAGATGTGTTTCTGTCTCTTTTGAGGTTTTTCACCTATGTGGCTAGAAAGCTAAAACCTATGGTACTGTCATATAAAAATAAAGATGGATCAACTAAACTGAAGGCTCTTTGAGTGAAATCCAGTTAAACTTCATGGTAGAGAGACTATCCCTTTCCAGTGGGGTATTGCACAGTAATCCAAACACACTCTCACAGGTTTTTAAACTGTATCTTCACAAGATGTTTTGATTTGGTTCTAGGGATGAAACACACATTTCAGACTAAAACTTGTTCATCTCTAAAAGTTTGAGGTGTGTTCCTAATTATGCTTAAGTTTAGTCAATTCTTCAATCAGAAGCTTAAATGTCCATCATAGAAACATATGGGCTTCGCCGAGTAATTTAAAGGAATATTATAGTTTAGTGGTTTAGTTCTGGACTTTGACTGGACCCTTTCCTGGTTTACATTGTACATTACAAAAGGATCCATGCCAACACCCAAAACTTGTCTGCTTATAGGTGTATGCTTTTAGATGCACGGATAAGGAATTTTCCAAATGTTAGTCAAGTCGGCCTATTTAAGTTTTAAAATCTTTACCATTTGTTTTTATTACATATCTTTAGCAGCTTTTTACATGTATCATAAGAAACAGAAAAATTCTATTTTTAGTCGTATTTTTTGGTAGGACCAAAAGTTTCTTGCCTTTTTTCTTCAGATTTTCAGCAAGTGAACTAACACGTCTCTACTGTCCCATCTGCTGAGGCAGCGTTGGTTCATCCTTAATGGGCTGCTGTAATTGGCAGGAATCAGGCAGCAGGAGCTGCTTCATGGTGCGTGTTCTTAGTTACTGGAGTCTTGAAAGTAATGGAGCCAGTGGCAGCTGTGGGCTCTGGGAGGTTGCAACTGCTCACAGAGGCCTCTGTTCATCTCCTCTCCACCCCACTATGCTCTGATCCACAGGGACAACATTACTGGGACAAATAGCCACCTGGGAGCCACAAACCAAATGAAGCACACATTTTTTTTAGCATCAACCACTTTTTCTAGCGTACACAATCTCATCGCCTCACATCTGGCTTGACAGGAAAATAGATTAACTCTAGAACTTGGGAGGGGGGAGAATTGTATTTCATAAAGTGTGTTTCACATGACCAGAGCTGCAAAGCTTGCATGCATGCAAAGCCATGTCTTTTTATTTGCCTTCATGACAGTACAGCCATTAGCTGCCTGGTGGTGGCACTTGTCAAATATTATAAGAGATACTCCAGAACTCGTGGCCTGTTCACAAATTTCTCTACATTACTATGGTGGGTGTTTAGAAGAGGCTGCAGCTATCCTAATGAGCTCTTTCCATCTAAGTTTGGTTCCTTCCTGTCGCTCTGGATCCATTCAACTTTGGCTCTTATGCAATCAGCTCCCATGCTGAATAAAATGGACCATGTAGGCAGATGAACGGTTGTTACTCCGATGTGAGGAGGCCTTTTAAGTGTTTGTCACTTTGCTAGACTGTTGTGGATGACTGGCTCTGATCTTAAGATATCAGCCTGGCACAACCTTTTACCTTCCAGAGTTTTACTTATTGTGCTCCTTTCTTCTTGTCTATCTTTTTCAGTAAATGTAGTTTTGTAAAACATTCAAATTCACTTCTTTGCATCTCATTAATTGCTATTGATTAATTCATTCCATCAATATATTGATGTACTTTAATTATAAAAAGGGAAAGTCATACATCAAAAAAGTTAGTAACACACACAAAACAGGAGCAATGGAAATAATGTATATATTTATTTTCTAATTGTTATAGATATATAATATATATATAATATAATAATAATAATAATAATCAGAAAAAATAAATGCATGAAATATTTTACTCTGTATGGCTAAAATTATACATTTACATGAAGTGTTATAAAAAGAAAAAAGATATTTGCTTTCTTTTGTTTTAAACTTTAAATCTCACCTACTGTTGCCTGTTGTAGGTCAGTAGGTATTTCCAAAAATTATCCTTATTGATTAACTGACAAGAATTTTCAGAATTGTTTTTTATTAAAGTCAGATTTTCACACACATCTTAAGATTTTCTGGAACATTAATATCTCTGATTTGCGTCAGGGACTCTGGGTCTCCTTCCAGAAGTTTCTCACTCTAATTTCCTGTAATTTTGGCCCATTCCTCTTGAAAACCTGGTGTAGCTCATTGGTGATGTTTGTAGGCGGTCTTTCCACAAAAAAAACATTTATATTATATTTTGGGATCATTGCTTTAAAACATTAGGCTTCATGAAAAAAGCTTTTGCATTTATTACTGAATTGTTCTACAAAAATGAACTTTAAATGAACTTTTGCTTTGCTGTTTTGTAGAAATTAATTCATACGAGTGATTTAGGAGAAAATGCTTGTAAACTTCCCTTCTTTTGCAGCAAAAGCTCCTTCCTTGCTGAACAGTTTTCAAGTCATTGTCAATGCAGGTCTCATTTTAATGTGGATAATAACTGTTCTGGCCAACTGTAAGGTAGCCACTCCCCTCTGCAGCATCTTTTTGCAGCGTCTCTGCTGTTTAGTCACAAACAGCGCTGGTAGCGCATGTAAATTAAGAACCGTGAAAAGATTTTCTACAAACTGTGAAGGACAGCTGGTAAGCCTCACAATGCTGTTGGTTGTTTCTTGAGTCTTGTAATGATTAGTTTTAACATTCAAATCATATCAAGGAAGTAATTTAAAAAAGGACAAAAAATACACTTGTTCTTTTTATGATGGAAAGTGAAAATGAATAAAAGTTAAACAGAATTTTGACTGAAAATATTAAGGAGTTGTTGATAAATATGCTAATTTATTTATTGGTTTTCAACTTTACTTAAAATATTTGCTATTTATTATTCTTTTGGAATAATCTGTTTGATTATTTCACAATGTATTTATCTTGTTGATTTCAAAATTTAATAGATGTGTTTCTCTTTCTTTTGAGGTCATCTCTAAAGCCTGCCTCCTTAAACAGTTTGGTTGGACGTTCCCATATTGTTTATATTTGCAAGTAAACATTTACAGACAAAAGCTGCAACTTCAGGGATCTAGAGATTGCGCCTAATGATAACCTTTATTTGTTTGGGTCCACAATCATCTTGCTGATATCTTCTCCTTCAATTATTCATGATGTCACACAAGGAAGCAGTTAGTTTGAGGTGTGCTCCTAATTATGCTTAAGTTTTGTCAATTCTTCAGAAGCTTAAAAGTCCATCATAAAAACATATGGGCTTCCACGGGTTGTTCAAAGGAATATTATAGTTTAGTGGTTTAGTTCTGGGCTTTGACTGGACCCTTTCCTGGTTTACTAGTCCTAACAAAACTTTGAAATAAAAAAAAAAAAAAAAAAGAGCCATAAAAATTCTTTAAGATAATCGATCTCAGTCAGATTCTGTCATTTGATAAATATAAATGTTGGTGGTCATTTTAACTTAACTGAAATTAGAGTATTTTAGATTAATTTTGATTCCCATCAATGAGAATGATGACATTTTGATTTACCAAAATGAACCCATATATGTGTACAATATAATAACAAGTATAAAGCTCAACAACTCGTGACTGTCTGGAGTTTCTTTCATACCCCTGACCCTTTCACTTTCCATCACCACTATTCAATGAGAAAATTTCTTTTACTGAGATACTCTCAAATTAGCCAAGGCTTTTCAGTAAAAGCCCAACCATTGCTGGAGCTGTCAGAAGAACGAGGCATAAATCATCCCATGGAGCAGCAGCAGTGGCAGGACCAGAAATGCATCCACCAGTCGAGATTTACGCAGCACATCGAAGCAGAGTCTGGACCCTCTCCACCAGGTCATCTTTAAATTGGTTATTGATCCTCCAATCCCAGAATGAATCATATGGTGCCAACTCTGTTTAGGTGCTATGTTTACAGTAGTGTGGTTAGAGCTAATATGCAGCCCCTGGATGGATTATAGTTTGGAAACCTGGAGAAAACACATACCTGAAGCTGAGCAGGGTGTAATTTAGCTCAAGATGAATGAATGTCCTATTGTCACACAGCAAAGCCTCATTATACCAGCTGAAGAAGCTTGTGACAGCAGTGTACATGAAGAGTTTGAAGTTGGGCATTTTACTGTGGTAATTATGACGACAACAACTGGAAGTAACTGCAGAGCTTATAACATAGTTACGCTGCAGTTCTTGCAAATGACACAATAGTTTGCAAATAGGTCTTGTTTATCAAATAAGGAGGGAAAAAACTGATGATGATTTGAAACTGTTCCCATTTTTTCAGCTTCTATAAAATCTACCTGATTTACATTTTATTGAGAAGGATTCTTTCAAAGAATAATTGTCACTTTTGTCCAAATCTACCTTAAATGAGACTTGTTCTGTCAAAAAAACTTGTGTCTGCTTTTGGCACATAATTAATGTTGGCAGATTATTTAATGGACCCTTACTTCTCGCCCAATTAGGCTCCAAGACAGTGTGTAAAAGTAGCTCCTTCTTCGGGAGCAGCTTTCTCATAAATGCCAGAATGGCCATTAAGACGGTCCCTTTGTGAGTGAAAACACATCCCTAAAATAAAGACTTGGCTTTAATTGAAAGACTAAGGAGGACCATTGTCCTGTTTCTTTTGGGCTTGCTCCTAAATGTCAGAAAGAAGACAGTGGGACATTTTTCTCCTGATCTTATTTGAGTAAAAATGTCAGCCTCATTGTCATTTTCAAAGATGTCTGCATCATTGGTCAAGTTTCTGAATATCCCATCAATAACATTAATGGTGTCTGAAAATGTTTGGTCTAAGTGCAAATGGCTCATGAATCAAAACAAGTTTTTATCGTATAAAATGATTAACTATACAACTGACATTAGCATCAGTGTTTCTAATCTTGATTTGTTGTCATAGACCAGATTTAGATTTAGACCACTTTATTTTATATTCACCTTTATATAATTCCATTAACCAAAATAATTAATTAAAAGCACAAAATAGATGCAAAAAAAGATTAAAACGCAATCAACAACAAAGAACTTAGGCATTGTCTGTATTCAACAGTTTAATAGCAGAAGGAATGTAGGACTTAAATAAGTAATTAGATCTGGCCCTATGCACAATACAACCTCAATGTAAAAGTGCTAAAAGAATGATTGATTTTTTTGTTGAGGGTTTTTAATGCATTTCCAGCCACCTATTTGTTTTTTTCCATAGAATATATTCTTTTTCCTGAAGTCCAAAGATCCTGAGCAAACATCCACCCTGCTACATAGTGCAGGCTGTTTTAGTCCTGCGATGATAGTCAGTGGTACAAACAGATATAGTCCATATGTATTTATTTATTTATTTAAGGTATCTAAATATATATGAGAGATAGAAATAAAAGTTTTGTTTTGTTTTCATTTGCAAAAAAGTTGAAACTGTTGAAAGTTTAACTGCTCTTTGTGATTATTTATGTTTTAACATTTTATCTCAATTTTTCTTTCAGTGTTTTAGTTACTGACATGATAAAAAAGTCATATATTTAAATTATAGGTTTCTATTTTTCCAAACATAATAAAATGTTTCAGTCTTCAACAGATTTTAACTTACCGTAATCCATTGTCTACTTATTTGTCAAAAAGACATTGGAAAAACTAGGAACTCCATTACTGCTTCTAAGAGGATAAAGCTGGAGACGGGTTCTTCTACTGAAATGCTCTTGATTAATTAAGAAGTAAACGTTGCGGTTTATGCGGGTTAAGAAACGATGTCATGTCCAGAGTTCAGTTTTGTCCTTAAATCCCCGGTCCGCCTCAGTAAAATGTGCTCACACTGAGCCTGGTCCTGCTTAAGGTTTCTTTCCTGTTAAAATGGACTATTTCCTCTTCACTATCGCCGCGTGCATCCTAAATATGCAGGACTGCAATAGAGCCTATGACACAATACAAGCAAATATCGCATTGTACTCATTGAATTTACTCCTTTGATTACCAAAACATTTTAGACAAAAAAAAAACAGGCAATCAGCTGATGACCCAGTATGAAGTAGGACTGCAATTACACTCTCCCAGCCAGCCATTTTAAAAGCTAGCAAGACGGCGGACTGCTTTCTCCTTATCTATGACTGTAGAATTTCCATTGGAGTTTCAATAAAGAATTATTACATTAAATCTAAAAATGAAGAGAAAAAAACTTCCACTAATTTATATTTCCCTTGTGCCATTTTAAGCCAATATGGAACAAGAAGAGGAGGCCTGGATAGACATCTCTGGGTCCTTGCTCTGTGGTACCAGTCGATAGCAGCCAGCAGGTGAGACCTTGATTCTCTGTACAGCGTGGCAGACTCTTATTAGTGCTAATTTTCTCTCATCATCCACCTCCAGGTGGGTTTCCTCCATTGATCTTGATGACAAGTTTTGCCACAAGCTGCTCCTCTTCGAGCGAAATCACTGGTGGCCACCAGCACCGGCCTTCAGTGACCCAGCTTAGTGTTCTGTCAATAAGCTTCAGAATTAGACCTCTGATGGCACCACAGGCAGTGCTCCTATATTTAGCACAATACAAAACAATGACTTACAGAAAACTTAGAATCTTAATTTAGAATAAGTCATCTTCTTTAGGAGTTACATGGATTGCCATGTTTGCATTGGGTGGTGGTTTAAACAGATTAGAGATGGTGGACACCAATAACCTTCCTGAGAAGAACATTAAAAAATAATTTTCTGTAGTTGAAAATAGGCTCCAAGATGGTGTGTAAAATATATATATATATATATATAGGGAGAAAAAGAGTTATGTGTATATAGTCATATTTATATTATTTTGTGCTGGTGTGTTGTATATATAGATATAAAAATGTTTGTATATCTGGAGCATGTAACAAAAGTAATTTCCCTCTGGGATAATTTCTGATTCTGATTGAACACATAAAAGAAAATTAAGGCAAGGAAAAAATATGGCTAACTTTGACTTACTTTGCTTTTCTTTTATAGCAGTTACCCTGATTTAAAAAGTTTTACTTGTTCCAATCTTGGTGTACATTTTAAACAGGATAATCATTGATAATGCACTGCTTAATGTCTTCATTTAACACATTTTAAATTGTTTTCCATCTGAAAAGCCACAAATGCAAACATAACTGACATGAACTATTTTGAATTGACCTAAATGATGGTGGTTTAAAGTGTAATGAAACAGCTATACCATACTTACTATCACATATGTAACGTTAAAGACGTTTTAACACAACAGCTTTTGTCTTGGTCCCTCTTAGCTCATAGCTCTGGTCTACAGGACCTAACATGATTTCTACTAATTTCATAGTGTAAATGCTTTACAGGTATTCACGCTGTTGAGATCCTTTTTCGTTTTCTGGATGCTTCCGTACACTTTTTGACTTTTTGCTCTTAAATACTTCTGCATACTTCTATTTCAACCGTTCAATTCTACAATATTCAGCTCAGTTAGGACATATCGGCTATATTTTTTGGTATTTCTAACTCCTATACTTTTTAAATTCTCCTTGAACCCCAATCGGCCTCGGCAGATGGCCGCCGACACTGAGCCTGGTTCTGCTAGAGGTTTCTTCCTGTTAAAAGGGAGTTTTTCCTCTCCCCTGTCGCTACATGCATGCTTGGTGTGAGGGATTACTGTTGAATTAATGAGTCAATGGAATCAGCTGGTTTTCCTTGGAAAACTTTTAACCAATCTGACTGTATGATTGAATCGTCTTTGTAGAGTGTCTTGAGATGACGTGTTGTGAATTGACGCTATATAAATAAACAGAATTTTAAATTATTCAGCTTTTTCTGCCAATTTTTTTGCACCATAGAATGAATGGGATTTTACAACAAATCTTCTAAAAGTTCTGCTATTTTGCCTTTTAACTACTTCTGCATACTTTTAGCTAGAAACACCGTTCCCCTTTTAAATCATTTCCACAATCATCTGCTATGGCTGTTTAACTCAGCTTTTTGCTATCATTTACAGTTTTGTTTCAGTGAAGCTTCAAACTCTGTAACAATTTTTACAGATTTTCACCTTCATAATGGAAGTCAATCACAGAATGTTTGTGCTGCTAGAGTGGCTTATTCTAGTGTTTACAAACATTTTACTCTTGGCAAAAAACGTCTTCTTACTCACTGAAATTAAACTACCCACGCAAATTATACATTAAAATGTAGGAATTTCTGCCAGCATTCAGGAAATATAACCCTCACTGGTGTGGGATTTACAGTTTTCCTGCAAATTGGCCCAGAACAACAAGATGTCCATACTCACTCAATGGAAATACAAAGGGGAGTATCAAAAAATCAAAGTAAGAAATCCTAAAAAACAGATGTTTGAATTGCTGCACCTCCTAAACCGTTTGATGTACAAACATTAAACTTGGCACAGACTATCTTCAGACCTTTCTAGCACTCGCATAGAAGAAATTTTTTTAAATATGATTAATGGTTTAGTCATTCAGCTGGGTTGTTTGGGCATTTCAACATGACCTTTCACTGGAAAAGAACTATATGATTTTGGGTGGTTGTAGTATTTCCTTCCCAAAGGAAGGAAATATATTTTTTTAAAAAGGTAAATGTATTCATTTAAAAGGACTTAAAAAAAGAGCATAAACAAAATGTTCCAAAAAAAAGGGATAGACTCAAACCTATGTTTGTTTTTATTAAACTTTAGGAAAATTGGTTTTCCAAAGACAGTGATGATCTATCCTTTTTAGGATCTAGACCCATATAACTGAATACCAGGGCTTTTATAAGATAGGGTTTTTTTAAACTATAAACATTTTTACATAATATCATTCTCAAGATTTTAAACTCTTTCTAGAGAATTTGGTGAACCGATAAGAGTTTTCTCAATCTACCAAACTGTCACAGCTGACTTTAGTGGGTTAACTTGGGTTTTTCCAGACTCGACTGGCCTTGCGTGTTAACATCTGTCTGCTCAATATTATGTAAATTAGAAGGTCAATCCGGCTCTGCTGTTCCCACTGTATGCTGATTGGAGCTGAGCCGTTTAAGGGGGATTTTATCCGTGTCACTTGCCAAGATGCCGATTTAAAACAGGTCAGTGCGCTGTTCTCACTGCCACTAGAAGCCGATTCTTCCCGGGTTTAGAGTGGTTTTTCGGCCAGAGGAAAATGGGTATATTAGAAGGGTACAAAAAGTCACAGCCACTGAATTAATAGCAACCATCACATTTAAGTTACCTTTTTAAAAGGTAAATTTGGTTAGCTTACATCTTTTAACTAAGTGACTCTACTTATTAAAAAAAGGTAAAAACATTTAATTGAATAGAAGGATAACATGGGCAGCCAGAGGCTTCCCGCCACTGTGTAATCGTCTATCTTCCATACTTCATGCAATAGCTTCTTTTTTCCCCCCCAACACCCTCTGCCTCTGTAATTGGTCCAAACCTCAGTCTTGAGAGCAGGCAGAGATGGCCTTTCATCATTTTTCATTCAAGTTCCGTCAGTATCAATCATGTGACAGTCCAGTGATGGATAAGCAATCTAATAACGTGAGCTAAAATAACTTCACTCACTCAATCCTTGACCTTACAACACAAGCATTCAGTTTGGATAAAAGCTACGACTTTCACATAAATGGATTTTTCCTTAAGGATCAATTGCAGAGGAAATATTTGAACTGTTAACGGCCACAAAAATCTGTCACTAATAAATGATTGCTGTTGTCAGGGATTTATGCATTGCCTGCACCTCCGCTTGAGCGAGTCATCTTTTGAGAATATTTTCCACTGTATGCTGTTTAGGCTAGGTAAAAAGCGAGGCAAGCAGGTTGGTAGAAGAGTTAAGGAACTGCCTTTGGCATAAGGAAGCTTCTCAGCATGTAGAGCGCTAAAGGAGAAAATAAATTATCATTAAAAGGCTTTCACTTGGCTGTTTTTTGGGAAGAAAAAAACAGCACAATGAGGAAAGCAGTTAGACATCCAGTCAGGAGTTCATGCACAGACAAGTCAAATGACAACAATAGAAAGCTCTTCAATAATTACAATTCCAACTATATAATGATTGAGAGTTTGCCCTTTTTATATTATGAATGTCTAATTTGCAAATCAACATAACCTGAATGAACTCCATTGCCTCGGGTGGATTTGTAGTCTTATCTTGTTTCCATGTTTTCTTTTCCACAAACAGAAGGATGTAATGAAGGAATGTAATTAAAGAATGAGGAAAGAGTGGTCATGACAACAAGTGTTATTTTGAATTTAGTCCAAATCAACACAAATCTCAGCTTCAAGGATTTCAGTCAACATATCAATATTTAGCTCATTACACCTCTAATCTGCAGCCAGGAGAACCCGGCATTACTCCACTAAACACTACGGGGAGTTTCCGCTAATGATCAAAATGAGAAAAAAACATGAAAAGAACCCTCATTAATTACTTTAATTAGGCTTTCTAATTTATAATAAACACCTTATAAAAAAAGAGTCAACCTTGTTGGACGGAAGCAGAGAAATGTTGATCATTTTTAACTTCAAGAAATTTGACAATTGCACTGATTAAATTTGAGGGGCTGAAAAGGAAGTGATGAGGAAAAAGTTTTATTAAGAGACAACAAACCTGTATGTTGTGATACTTCCTTTAAGTTTAATGTAAGCAATAATTACATTCTTATACACCTATAATAAATCTGTTTTCATTTTTTGTCTTTTTTTTTCACAATAAGTTCTGAACAACAATTAGACCAGATGAGAAAATACCGTAATTGTCTTTAAAAGTAATCTACAGCAGTTTGCTAATAAAACATGATGCCATTATTTATCGTACTGTGAAGGGCATTTTAAATAATTTTTCACTAGTCACCTAAAGAGGACAAAGCTATGGAAATGTGTTTGTGTGAATCTTTGCAACTTGCTCATTATCCTAAAATCAACATTTAACTCCTTTTTTATATTTCTTTTAAACATAGCTCCACAGAGACCCAACAATAAAATCAGTTTATTTGTTTAAACCAACAACAGTTTTACAATTTTCTTTCGGTCTCAAAATTACTTCAATAAAGCAATTTATCTCACTTTCAATCCTTATTAATAGTATCCGTATTAAAACTATAAAACAATGTTAAACCAATTTCAATGCATCAGGCATATTCCTTGATGCCTACTTTGACATATTCAGTCCAACCAAGGAGAACATTAATAAAAAAATTAAGAAAAAAAACCCTATAATGCTGAAAGAGATGCAGAGAAATGTAGTTTAGGGTTGGAGAATCTAAATATGTGTCACCATAAGTTGTGCACACCTCACATCTAAACTCTATGGAAAAATAGCAAAATACTTAATGGGAAACAAACTTGTCATTTAGACTTTACCAAAAGCCATTTAGTGGACACAGTAAATAAGGGGAGATGGTGTTCTGATCATGTAACACCAAAAGCAAACATTTTTGACCTAAAGCAAAACACCATCTGTTAAAGAAAACCAACAGTGCACATGTACCTGAACTCAGTCTACCTATAGTGACACATGGAGGTGGCTTGTATTCAGCGGGGAAAGGGGAGCTGGTCAAAATAAAATAAATGGAGGGAAACCTATACGGGAGGAAATATTCTTTGAGGCTGCAAAAGATGTCAGACTGGGGTAACAAGATGAGCCTAGGCATAAAGCAAAAGCTAAAAAGGAAGGGTTTAGATCAAACCATAACAAGTGTGTTTAGAACAAAGTGCAAAACTAAATAAAATTGAGAAACCATCTATTCTGACTATCCTGAAGTTGTCTAGAAGGTTGTACAGTCTCTAAGGTAGGTCTTTTTTGTCTCCTATGGTAGATGTACTTCCAGAGATCTGCAATCGCAGCCATTATTAGTTTTACAAAGTGCTAATGTGGCGCTGCATTAAATGCTAGTTTATTCTTATTGTAATGTCATAGCACAAGATTATTAACATGACAAAGAACTGCTTGGACTTCTATAAAAAGATTATTAATGGTACTGAAGAAAATAAAAGTAATATGCATTCCGGTGCCCTATGCTAAAAATACACCTAAAAATGTTTTCTAGAAGACGTTTAACCTCTTATCCAAGAGGCTTCTTCAGTTGTAACTGGTGCTGGAGAACACTGAGATAAATATACTGTGGGTGTGACCAAAGTATTAGGGGAAGGGAAGAAAAGAAATGGGTGACTCCGATCTATCCAACATAATGGCCAATAAAGTTCACCTGGGGGTGTTGATGGCCATTAGGGAGGTTCTGATTGTCAGAGTGGTTTCGGTCACATGTCTCTTTAAAGTGTAAGTCAGGTGAGTGTAGATGTGAGGTGAATCTTTTGGGTAGAGTTCCTAAAAGTGCTTTTTATGTGGGTGACAAATTATGTCTGAGACCACCTTAATTAAGGGATGTTTTTTCCTGGTTAACAAAGGAAAAACTGACACTGAACCGATATTACACCATTCTTTTGTTTGCTTATTCTTTTTGGTCTGTTATGTCTCTTTTAGCTCAGTATTTTCTTTAATCATATCAGTTTTGCCGAGCAGTTTTAGTTAAACTTTACTGGCCGAGTAAAGAATTGATGATTGAAATATATTAACATACAGTAGTGAACTGTTATTGATTATTCTTGTTTTGAAGAGTTTTTTAACATTAAATTACAGATTATTTTAACATACTGCTTTGACATTACCAGTCGTTATATCGATCTTAATTCTTGTTCTTACACTGCAGCCACTTGGGTGGTTTAACAAACCACCAAGTTATTTGATTAAATATTAGATAACAAATACTTACCTATATTACATCAATCATATCATCACATTATTGTATATTGCACATTTTCTCAACATCAAGTGCCCTACTTAGAGGGGCTGAAGACAACTCATAATCCTTTTTTAGTATTCACAAAAAAAAAATAAAAATTAAGATCATGTTGGAAAAATGTAAAGAGGTATGACAGTTTCTGTAAGGCACTGGATCAGGCATTCTTCGCACTAACTACAATACTGCGTCCATTTTACTAAAGTTGCCAGCCCTAAAGGTCAGAACCACACATGACGTTAAGTGGTAGGGAGAACACTGCAGTGGGATACTCTGTTTGAGTCTAGGGTGGATCCCCCAGGAGATATGCCACCAAAGGCTGGTTTTTGAACTCAGCATGCAACAAAGAGCAACCTCCTGTCTCAGGTCCTGATTCCATAAAGACAGAACGGAACAAAGCTTTGACATCCGCACTCTCTTTTGTAAACTTGCCCACTTGTTTATCCACAGGAAGAAACCAAACTAATTTTACACTTAGCTAAAAAAAAAAAACATATTTAAAATGAAACGGCTTTCACAAAGAGAAAAAAAATAAGACAATAGGTACAATAGAAAGCCCTGTGAGTTGTAACAATGTTACATTTTTCTTTGGGATTAATATAGCATTTATTTTGTTTGCTTTTTTAAATTCAAATTAAAGCTTGTCGTTTCACAAAAATAACCTCAATTCTTACCACAACCAGTCATACATAAGGTATGAACATTGGTAAGCAATGTTTGACTGAGTGCCCTGCCCAAGGGCATATTGGCATCTGACAGCAATCAAACCTATAACCTTCCTATATTAAATCCTCACCTTTAAGACCAACCTTAAACTATCATTTTATATATTTCAGAGATTCATCAGCTATGTGTATTAATTGTAATAGAGCTGGTGGAAAAAAAATGAAATTAATTCTTTTATGTAATAAATTTTATTTGTATTCCAAAACAAAATGCATCAGGAAAAACAAAAAGTACTTTTAAAACAATGAATATCAAAAAGACCAGTGGCAGAATAGAAATCACATCAATTTGAGTGTAATCACATTCAGGAAAATCAATTTAAGTCAAAAGACATCATGGTAATAAAACATATACAGAGCAAGACTGCATTTTTAATCCAAACTTCTTTCCTGATCTAAACTTTTTAGCTACAGTTCTGTTCTCGTTTCTCTTTTAACTTCATTTCTGACAAAAAAAAGAAGAAATCTCACACTAACTTATATGAGTATAAAACCAATTTAGATTCCAAACATGGACGATCTTTGCCAACCTTTGCATTGGCAATAAAATCATTCTGCTGCTGTATTACCCACTGAAACCAAGTGAACAGAGAACCAGGCAGGATTCTACGTAACAGCCACCAGAGATTGGCTGTGAACAAGATGCTCCTTTATTTTCAATAAATGTTATAAAGACCAGAACACATAACTCTTTCCACAGTAAAAGAAATTATCTAAAAACTCCTATGACAAAAAAAATGTAAGAAATAGTTATTCTGAAGATTTTTTATATATATAAATCGATGCATATGGTTTATTTCCATGTTTCTATGCCTACATATTCAATGTGTTTTGTTTATTAATCCCTTCTATATTTTTATTTTCATAAACTATTATTTAAACTCTCTCTTTGTGGTTTAACATATGGTTAATATAGACAGCCTATTATTTAAAATCTAAAACAAATCAATTAAAGATTAAAGGCTAAATAAATACTTAAGGTATATTAACAGGGATATATTTTTGATTCGTTTTTTTTTTCATAGTAAGTCATCTTAGAGTCATTTAATTATTTCTGTGTTTGTTATGGTAGATCTGGTCCTTTGTTTTCTCTAAATTTAAGGCATAGTGATTTTTCAGCTTGTTGAGCTTAAGGGCACTCTGTGGGCGAATGCTGGTCGGCTGGTGGACTCAGCAGGCGCCACAGAAGGGCTGACCTGTTGGTAGATGAAGGAGTAGAGGCTGACATCAGGGCGCCGGCTGAGGCAGCTCCTACAAACTGAATTGTAGTACTGCTCCAGGAGATCATACACCTGCCCTGTGAAAGGGATGGGGATATTTTATAGCACAGTTGACGTTTTTTGGCTGTGTTTGTGTGCACAAGCAAAGATTGGACTTGCCGTGTTAACATGGGCCAATTAGTCAGTTTCGTATGTATTCTTCATGGGCATTAATGAAGTATAAGTTTGGGGCATTTGACAAGTTGCAGCCCAGTGGAGTAAAAAATGCTTGAAATGTATGTATACAGTGAGTGTCTGAAAACCCTTAAACTCAGGCAAATTATTTGTTGTTTGAGATTATGAAGCAAATCATCAAAAAAAAAAATAAAGACAATAAGGTAAAGATGGCAAAACAATGTCATTAGGGGTAAAACCACCAGCTGTGAGACTCGTACCAGGAAGACAAAAAAATAAATAAGACAGACAGGATGTGTGGCTGCCTCACCGACACTGATGTTCCTCTGGGTGAGGAAGGAGTGCATGTTGTGGACATCTGTCATGAGCTGGCTGTCACCAAAGGTGAAATAAGCGACGTCTCGGCCCGCCTCAGCAGCTGCCAGCATCTGGATCAGAGCTGGAAGGAAAGAGGACTGTTAAACCTCACAGAGAATATGAGAATATGTGTCTACATGAGCAGACCAAAGCTTTAGATGAGGATACATTAAAAGTCTAGAAGTTTAAGAGAGAAAACTATATATATATATATATATATATCAAATGTTTCCATTAAAACTAGTCTATATCCTTTACAGTAAAAGGTGAGCAATCAGGGGATTAGTGCTCACCCCCACTGAAGACTCTGAATCTGTTAGAAAGCAAAGCCCTGACTGGTCCCGGAAAGCTGTGAATATTTTAAGAGACCGGAAATATGTGTGCTGATTAATTAAAGTTGGGAAAGTAATGAGCACAACGGAATCAACACTGAACACTTCTATCAGCAGTTTGTCTCGCTGGCTCGGCTTCCACAGCTGTCCTCAAAAACTATTTGTTAATTAAAGAATGGGTGGCAATGAGGGGCCAGTGATGATAATCCCTGATGGAAAACATATCCTAAATTATGAGGTGAATATCCATATGGCGGTTAATAAAAAAAACACAGAAGGAAATTAAGCTTATTACACAAATTTATGTTGCTATTGTTACAGTTTCTAATATTAGGTACAAGTTAAAATAAGTTGGAATAGCATCCAAAGTGTAACTTATTGAGTTAACGCAATCAAAAAGTATCTTTCTCCTTAGTTCAGGTAAGATGCATCAGTTCCCAACAAACCACATGAACCAGTTATTTTCCATGTTCTGGATATGTGTGTTGGATCTAGAAGCACTGACTCCAGCCAAATACTGCTATATGACTCTATATGATACTAGACTTTGAACTCCAACAATAGTATTCATCCTTAATCATAAATAATAGCACCAACTGTCTATTTTTTAAACTTATTACCAGTCATATTGACATTTCCAACAGCCGTTTAACAGTTTGCTTGATTTGTTTGGTTTTTTTTTTAGATTTCTCAACCTTACTCCACACTTGGAGAAACATCTTAATAGGTTTTGTTGCTCAAACCTTGCACTTATGTGGTTACCCATGTTACTTGTAAACCTTTTACTACTAGTTTTTCCTTTCACTCTATTTTCTATTTATTAGCATGAATAAAGTGCTTTAGGAACACTAACTTTAAAAATTAGCAGACACAAACACTTCAAATACATTATTGCTTGCAGTACATCTGTATAAGAGTTTCACAGTTTGCATTAGATCACTGAAATAAATCCAATTTTTGAATTATATTTTTTATTGAGAAGCACCTGTTTGTATGAAGCAGGATGTAGATAAAGGTTAAAATCCACAAAGGTAGTGAAAAGCATAGCTACTCCTTCTCAAACAACCCGAGGAGCGATAGTAATAGGCACACACAGAAGGCTGGAACTGATTGATGGGCTCAAGCAGGCGATCAATTTCACTATTAATGCAACATATTAACTTTGGCGTTTGATCAATAGGAGGAAGGCAAAAAATATGCCTTAAGTGAATGCACGCATTCCCAGAAGACAAATGGATGCCTGTGCTGGAGCGCTTTGTAAAGTGAAATTTATTCTGCTACATCCAGGAAAGAGAATCCAATTAGAATTATGATCTGAGCACTTGTCTAGTCAAAATCCACTGACGTCAAGGTTACGCAAGAGACACGTGAGCCTTACCTTTGAGACGTGTGTCACCTCCGAAAACACCACAGCCCCAGTTTCCTGTGGCCACTGCAGCCAGGTTTTCACTTTCTTTTTCAGGATGAGAAAAGCCACAGTAAGCCTAAAAGGTAGAAATAATTAGAGTAATGGTGTAAATTAATAAACGATGTAAAAGAAAAGCATGAAATAATAATAAAGTACTACCACATAGTATAGGGCTTACGAGTCCGAGGATGACACAGCTTGCACATAAATGACTAATACTTAACAGATTTCACTTTATCCTATGCATGTATGAAAGGTATGTATTATAGATTTAACACATACTTTAAAGAGTTGAATAAATTAGACATAAAGATATTCAGGCAATCAGAAGGAATAGTTTGAATTTGGTTTGGTAAATGTATGCCAACAGTGAGCATGCTGCTTATTACCTCTGCCAAGGAGGTTATGTTTTCAATAGTGTTTGTTTGTCTGTTTTCAAAATAACTTGAAAAATTTCAGGTGGATTTTCTCAAATTTTCACATAAGGGGCGTATTATAACCATAAAATGAGTACATTTTAGTGATGATCCCTCCCCCCCAACAAAACAACAACAACAGTGGTATAATTCTTGTAGTTTTGGCTGATAAAATTTAGGCAATCCTTTTAAACCTTAATCCTAACAAGATTTCCAACAGACAGGAGAGGGAAACCAAAGAATGGACGACTATTCTTCTTCCCACAGAATAATAATCAGTGCTGTTGGTAAGACCAGTTAGCAGATCCTTTTTCCTTCACAGTTTCATTTCTTATAGCCTAAGCTCCATATAAATCTAAACAAAATAAAACACCATAAAGTACTCTAAATATAATTTGGTTTTCCAGTAGCATTGGAACTAAGCTAATATTCCAATTGATTTGAACACAAGAGGTTAAGTCATTTATCTTTTCTTCCATTTTTTCAATGTGCCGTTTTAGAGCTATGACGAAAAAATGTGGCTTCAGTAGATGTACACAATTCTAAAACATTTACATGCAAATCTGGGGAATTAGATGTGACATAACTCATGGGCTGTGCACCAAATGAGCACCTGTTTAAAAAAGCCACTAAAACAAAAACATCCAAAACAGACTGAATATTTATTCTAATGTGAAACCAAAATACAAAGTGAAAATAAACTGTAAGAGCCTGTCCTTCCGTCTGACCAGTGATAAATTCTTCTGGAAAAGGGCAGATGTGACATTTAACTGAACAATATTCGAAACAGGATTGATCTATGCGTTTGTGCATTCTTCACCCTGATGTCAGAACTGTCAAAGTGCTTCATGCTTTCTGACAGCAGACCTGACAACATCAACATCTTGATTTTTTTTCCCACAACAAATGGCCATAACTCCTTAAGGAAGCTTAAAGATAAATACACAAACAGAATGTTATATGAATATGATAAATATGACGTTTCTACTGACAGTATCGGTACTCCCATTTACAATGAATAGGAAATCATTGTGGATATGGCGAATAACCATAAATGAATTTCATTTTCTCAAATATACTGTTTTCATTAAAGGTCCAATTTATTATTTAAATATATATTAGTTATTGTGAAAGTAAAATATGAACAAATATGGTTCATCAGGACTGAAGCTTGTTTTATAACATGGATATAAGTACTGCACATGAATATGGTCTTATGAGAAGCTGCATGTAGCAAAAACAAAACTAAAAAAAAAAACAACAAATAACCAAAGCAAGCAAAAAAGTAAAGAGTCACCTTATTAAGTTCTCTGTTGATTTTGTCAGAGTGAAATTGCTGGAGAAAGTTCCTAAAGAGAAGCGCATCAATGGCCACAATCTCTGTGCATCGCCTCCCCCAACCATCTCTGAAAAGAACCAATAGACAGACTTATTTTTTGTGCAAATTGTTACATTTCCTTTAAAGAAAAGGATTGCAGCAAGAAGCATCCCTAAACTCTCCTTACAAATACACAAAGATTTATATTTCTATCCATAATAAGACTTTACATTGACTTACATTCATTTTAGTTCCTTCATTTATGCCCAAACCATAATCAGATTATTCCTAACCTTTACCTAAAGTTAATTCACACCATACCTCTAAACTGACTCTTTAAGGTCAAAAATGGGGGTCGGCCATATTAGGACCAGCCATTGGTCCTCAGTAGCTTAGCAACTATACAAAAAATGGTTCGGAACAGGTAAGAGAAACAAGTACACAGTAAATAGAGTTGTTGGTACAACAGTACTTTTTCCACTGTAATACCTTTAAACAGATATGCTTTCAACATGAATCACATTTATTTAGTTATTTATTTCATTGTACTGAAATAATGCCCTTAACGCTTTTAATCTTATCAAAACATTTGGTTTCAAGTCTATGTGGATGTATTTTTCTATGTAAACATCTGAAAATATCTCTAAATAAATCAACAGAAATAACCGCAAAAATAGGAATTTAACAATGACCAATCTTCATAGTTTTAATAGGGAATGTATGTGAGACATAAACAATATAAAGGTGCAAAAAGGAGAAGTAACAACCTTTCAAAATGTCATTTATAAAACATTTGCAAACTTTGTTGTATTTTGATTTCTTTCTCAACTATAAATGGCTTTTATTTCTCAAATCACACGAACATCCGATTAAATACATCAAAGTTTGTGGTTGTAAAATGAGAGAAGTAGAAAGGATATGAATACTCCTGCAAAGCAAGATAACAACAAATGGGCAGCTAACAGATAGAAAACTTTATTAACACATCAGAGAACAAACAGAACTGGTATCAGATGTAACATCAGTTATCTCTTGAATATAAGGGAGAGTTCCTAAAAGTGCTAATGTTAATGAACAGACATGTAAACATTAAGACTGGATAGAAAATAAACTACTACAGAATCCAGATATAACAGATACCTTGGAGTTGTGTCCTGGTGAGAGCCGGCCCATTTGTAGGTCTGAGAGTAACCTGTGTATTTACTGTACTGCTGTGTTCCTGAAAGAAAGCAACTTTAGTTAGAAATCATTGCTTACAATGACAATGATGGCAACAAAATGATTCAACACAAAAAGGGAGCTAAAATCCATGAGTTTAATTGCACACTAGGTTAAATGTTCTAACAAATGCCTTTAAATGAACATGGCTTCTTAACTCAACCTTTGTTTTTTTATTCATTAAAATTATAACTTATAGAATAACACAAGAACCATAAAGATGGAAGAGTTTCTATTTACTGTACAACAAAATGACATTTTACTGGCTCCTGCTATTTTTGCATTTGAACAAAATAATCTTAATAAAATTATGCTTTTGATTTTTGCGTGATCCAAATGCGCTTTCTAATGGCATTTGTAAAAGGAAGCAGATAAAAACTGCAGTTGAAAAGAACAAAGAACTTATATTTCATCAATAATAATCAGCAGGTCTAAATAAGCAACTCCTAAAGGTTGTTTTATTCATGTGCAAATGCATCGGAAAAAGAAAGCTTCTCATTTGTCCTGGACCAGACAGAGGAAGGTCAGAGGCGTATCGCTTTGCCATGCCAATTCAAAATTTTTAAATCTGTAATCTATCGATCAAAAATGTCTCTTTTCATGACGTATATAGATATATATATATATCTATAGGTATACACACGTCTGAATGAACGGCAGAAATGATGCTATTAGAACATTTTGGAAAAGTGGTTTATTAAGAAATTCTATTTTCAAAACAGCCTTCCTGTACTTTTAAAAGAAACACAGTCTCCTTCCAACTTCCTCTGGATGGCTGACTTTAAGAATGAACAACATCTTCTGGTCAGTGCCGTTTTAAACCATGTGACTTCTCCCTGATACTATAAATACTTTTGACCGTCACAATGGCAGCCAGATATCTAGCAATAAAACTAAATCCACTTAGCCAGAGCACTTTTACAAATTTCTGTGCAAAGCCACAACCCATTAGACTCTGTCACTGAATGCCAAGGCCTCTAGCAGAGAAACATGATTTACCGCAGCGCACCCCGATGCATCCAAGGCTTTGAGTTTTACAATGGTAACAAGAGATATAGGCTGAGTTTAATAAAGATGATGGAATGGAAGAGTCCATTAGCGAAGCAGGTCTTGGGCAGGTCTTCCAGCTATAATTAATTCTGTGCTCGAGTAATACAGTTAAGTGGAGCATTGGGAGCGAAGGCAGGCACAAAGTCTGAAGGTGACTCGGCCAAATGGGAAGCTGCACTATGTCTGGAGATTGCAGAGGCAATGAAAGTGATGCCTCACTTACTATTTCAGTCCATCCCTTTTCTGTGAACTGTCTGCAGATATACTATTATGTAAGCAGAAAGAGATATTCTTTAAAAGCTATGACAGATATATTAACACAGATTGATATTTCACTAAAACGATTTAAATCACATTAATAAAGTAAAGCAGAAAAGCTTCAACAGGTAGTAAGGTAAGAATATATCAAAATGTCTGCTGCTGATTAAACTAGCCATTCAGCACAACGATTTAATGAATAAATGAAGACATTTTAGAAAGTTTTTTCCAAACGATCACATCTTCAGTCCCTAATATGTCCTTGTTTGAGTAAAACAACATACAGAGCAAGACTATCCTGTGATGTGGAGACCCACAGGGTTCTGTTTCAGAGTCACGTATGTTGTACTTTACCCTTAACTTTACACAAATAATCAATGCATTTAGCATCACTACATCTCTGGAATGCCATTACATAAATGATATAAATAATCTAAGGTGCAGAAATCAAATTTATTCGTTAGGCATAAATCACCCAAACGGCTTCTGCTAAGATCAAATGAGAGAATGTAGGATTTTTTTCCCCAGTGACAGGATGACTTCACAAATTAGCCAAATAAATATATAAAACAGACAATTACGCCACAGATGGACAGAGAAACCGGTTGATGTCTGAAGAAGCGGGAATGTATGAACTAAGATGAGAAATTAGTTTCTTAAGTGGAGAGACAAATATTATCGTTTCCGGTTTGTAACGTTTAAACTGCGTCAATTAAAAAAATAACAATTAGCAGAACTGGTACCAAGTTCATCTCTATCACCATTTGGTCTTGATTTAAATCTCAAACATGTACATCCAAATAGCTAAAAAAAAAAGCTGATCTCTACTTAAAAATGTAGGAATGGGATAAAAAGAAATAAGCTCTGCATGTGAAAGTAGAGCTTCAGTAGCTATATTAGTTTGTGTCACACACCTCTTTTGTGCTACAAATCAAGCTTACTTTAAAACTGTGTAAATGGTGATAAAAGGTACTGCAGTTCAAGTTTAAATGATGCACAGTATTGGGCTTCTTTTTTAGCAACCATTATGAATCTTGTTCAATGCTGGTGATTTGTTTTTTCAAATATTTTGTGTAATTTTCATTTTGTAAAAGTTGTGCAACGACTACAAATCACTAAGGTCTAAAATCATATCAGTTGAAAAAAATAAAACTGATCACAGAGTTATTATTACATGAATCTGCAAGCTGATAATCTTTGTTCAAGGGATCCTTTTATTCAAGCTTTAAAAATGATTTCCTAATTTGAATTCATACCACAAGATGACAGCTGAATTTGTCCTGTTAGTAGAATCCCCCGATTGTTCTCTTTCAATCCAATTAAGCTCCTAAAAACATTTCAACGAGGCAAAAATAAAAAGTGTTGAAAATCAGCCTCCTGCAGAGGGAACCCTCATGTCTGAACCTCTTGTTGTTGGAACTACTCTGCTTTCTAACAGCGCTGTTTGTTGCAAACATCCAACTGTGAAGTAATGTCTGAAAGAATTATTTAAGAGCAAGGATGAGCTACGCAATCAAGTCTGCCAAGTCTTCCTCCTCCGACTACCTCTTAAAACCAATCAAAAGAAAATAGGTGACAAGAACCAGCAGGGAAAGGATGGTAAAACCATAAACAACCGGAGGAGAGATTAGCGACAACAGTCTGAGCCATCTTAGGACTCAGAATGGGGTAAATTCAAGCCGGAAACATTAATCCTGATTGATTTAGTGCCAAAAAACATTTAATTCAATTAAAGGACGCATACAGAGAAAGATATCCTCCTAAAAGAACACTATTAAGCAAATACCATCTCTCTTTGCAGATATTTTAGTACACCCCTTTGAGGTAAAGCCTACTAATAGTTCTGCCTCACTGTGTAAAATGTAGCCAAAGCAAATAGTTTGCATTTCCTTAAAGGCATGAAGGGAAAATTAACGACACTATTAGAGATTCAAGCCTTTAATCAATTAACAATAAAAAAGCATAAATTAAAGTTAAAAATGTGGCAGGTAATATTAAATGTCCTCATGCAACATTCCATGTCTCCAATTACTGATTTAGAAATAACGATTTGTCCAATCAGATGTTGTTTTCGAGGCCTCTTCACCCAATGAACTATTTTTCTGTACATTTAAATAATATGAAGGTAGTGAAACATTCTTCCATTTTATTTGATCCTTTCTCAACATCTGTTTTATTTTATACAACTGACCTAGAATAGGACACAAAATAGCTGCATCTTACTCCAACTTGCTGGAGTTAATGGGACACGATGAGTGCAAAACAGCTGCAAAAAATGAAGCCAGTTGCACTGATTTATAAATAGTGGTAGTTTGGCATCACCCACCTGTGATAATGAGACACTCATCATCATCCAGGGCTTCCGTAAAAAGCCGAGAGACAATGAGCTCAGGGTTTATGAGGAAACGGATTTCCTCTTGAACAAGTCCAGCACTGATGACTCCTCCTCCAACAAACCTGTTGGCAAAATCCACCTGTAGAATAAAGCAAGACAAAAAAATAAAAAAAAAAAAGGTCAATGCTTCTGCCGCTCCTGTTCATTTTTTGACTTTTGAAGTAGAAAATGAGCTAAGACGAAAACAGTTTCTCAAACTTTGGAAGCAAAACATGTCAAGAAATTGTGTTCGCCCTGCCTGTTTTATATCTGACAGAATCTATGACAGGTTTATTGGGGAGGTTGGCTCGAGGTGGTGGCATTACTCAGGCAGTCTGACCAAGATGCCAAAACGAGCTCCGAGTGCTCCCTGAGAGCTGCATTCAGTCCTGAAGCTGCCAGTAGGAAAATCAAATCAAGATATTTCCTTAAAGGAACAAACTAAAAAATAAACTACTGAATAATAATAAAAAACAACACAAAGCATAGCATTAATTTTTATGTCTGCCAGTTGTTACTCATTTACCCACAGTTGACTCAGACCCAACCTCTCCTAACATGACATGCAAACACAAAGAAAAAGGTGAGCAGCTATTGTGGGAGCAGATCTCTCTATTGTGGTCACTGTATTGTGGGACAACAAGCCAGACTCCAAAGTCTACTTTGACAAGCTGTCAGGACCTCAACCCCCAGCCCCACCCTGGCAGAGTATTCATCAATCGCAGCTACGTACAGCGAGCCCTGGAGCTGCTTGTGTGCGCACATCAACTGTCAGTCTGTGGCGACTGAAGGCAAACAAAAGGTGAAAGTTGGAGGGGGCTGTGCTGACTGTTCGGGACGAAGAGGCACAGAGGCCTCGACCTCAGTCCCAACACAAACTCCCTCTGACGTTTTACCGGCTCCCTTAAAGGACATTTTTCAGCACTGCTAAGCATTCTGGGTGGAAGACTCTAGAATGAGGCAGCAGAGTGAATAACAGCAGAGGAGGAAACACTTCTGCTAGTTGCCTGCATACACGCCTCTTCTCAGTACATAAGTTGGTGTAAATGTGAATAATGAACCATTTAAGTACGCATTACGCTTCATTTAGTACACACTCTTACCTGAAGCATCCCATAACCATCTTGCTCAATCGTCCCCTCACATGTAATATGAAGCCTTGTGAGCAAAGTCTGCGAACTGAAAAACAAACATTGTTTTGCCTTATTCCCCTTTAAGTATGTGGTTGCTCCTATTTTGATCTCCAAGGAAAAAAAAAGACAAACCTTTTCCAGTCGGGAGGTTTATCCAATCTTTTACGACTGAACGTCACGAGTCCTGTAGGCTCTGAAGAAAATAAAGACAAAAATCAAAACTACTTCTCTTTCTTTTTACTACAAGAGCCGATTTAGAAAGTACTCAATCCAATCGCTTACTTTGTTCGGTGACACTCTTAAAATAACACATGAGGGTTTTCAGCTTCTCAATCTTCCTGGATGAACATCCCTCAAAAAGCCTGCAAGGAAAAAGTGAATCCTTATTATTCTACTGACGCTGCTGTAATCCATCTCTTCTTTATGATTCCTAACCCTTTCTTTTTAGATGTCTTTCCCCCTATGTTAAAATTTCTTGATTTGTCCAAAAGAGACATTTACAAAGCTAGGTTTATTATATTCTGAAGTTGTTTTTTACTTTACTCCATCTATTTCAGGTTTCAGCAATCCTTACATTTCAATCATCTTAAATCTGTCTTTTCATTCTATTCTGAAATTACAAAGGTATTCAAGTCTGAACATCTGTGGCTCACCGGATAGCTCCTAATTCCTGGACTCCGTAAACCTAAAGGATGGTTGTCAGCATTAATACCAGTAGATCAGCAGTTTCAGCCACAGCTATTCCACCCTTAAAATCACTTTAATCCTCCTTCTCTGTACTGATGCTCACTTTGTACATCAATGAATTATCTTCACTGAGTCTAGATACCTAAGTGAAATGAGTTGCTTCCACGTGATTGGCTGAGGATCCGTGTCATCAAGCAGTTGAACAGCTGTACCAAAATTCAGTGCTGAGCGATTGTATATGCTGATAAAGAAGAAAGCTGGAATCTTAAAGAAGTTTTTCATGTCCTAGCATCCAACCAGCTAACAGGCCAAAATCGGGACAACCAGAAACTATTCACCGCAGAATCATCGCTGTAGAGATGGATGACCTCCATTTTAGCCTCGTGAGTTCAGTCATGCTTTAACTTTTGATATGAATTCGTTCGTCTCTCACTCAGCCTCCTTTTCAGTCGCAAGTCGATTATGTAGAAGCATTTTTGCTGCTAGGAGAACAAAGCTGCCCCAGGCTGTCCATCACAGTGCAACATTCCTGCACTGTCCCTGCACTTAAAGAAGAGACAGGGGTCCAGGGACCTCTGTCTCCAGGGATACATTAGGAAGCATCAAGTCCCTTTAAAGCAACACTGTCCTGAGGAGAAAAAAAAAAAAGTCTGAGAAGATACATAAAACTGCTGGCAGCAAGCTGTGGTGGAAAGATCTGAGTGCACTTTGAACATTAAACTCACAATATCATTCTTAATCTGACTCTAAAACAGGATACGGATGCTTCAGTAAAAAAGAAAGAAAAAAAAAACTAAATTTCATGGGATAAAAATGAAGCCATGATAAAAGCTCGATGCACTAAGAGCCTTTCAGGGACTGGAAAACATATCAAACAAAGCCAGCTCCCACTTTCATTACTGCGTTTTACTCAAGAGTGCGTCCAAGAAACAATTCAGAGAGTCCTCAGGAAAATGTACCTGATATGAGCTCACCAACAGGGACGGCAGCCTTTTAGTCACTGACTATATATATACTGAATATAGCCTTAGAGAAATAAAGAAATAACATCTACCTACAGTTAAGCCCATTTTTGTCCCCTTGTGTACTTGATTTAAAATAATCGTTTAATTTTAACAATATTTCATTGCAGACTGCGAGTTATATAAGTCACCCAGCCAGAGCCTTCGGTTTAATAGAGGATCTGTGTAGAGAACTAAACATTAGGGTGATGGTATACAGGCTTCTCTGCTTTAAAGACAAAACTAAAAACAAACAAAAACTAGAATAACATTAAAAAAAACAACAAAAAGTGTTTGATTGCTGTACTGCCAATAAGATCATTTCTGTTAATAATTAAGATCAATAATTTGGGATATTTTATGATATGATTAAAATAAAGCACCAAACGATTAGTTTGAAAGATGCCTGTGCCTAATGAAAATGATTTTTAATCTGGCAAGAACTTTGGGTCTAATGTTAGGTGGTATATAAACTACTGGCTGCACTGGATTTTATTTAAAGTGCAGCAGAATAAAGAGGGTCTAAAACAAAGCACACATTTCCATTTCATGTTTGAAATATTTTTAGAGTCCCACATCCTTTTGAGTTTGTCACTTAATCTGCTTCAAGTCTCATTAGCACAAGCTAGTGATCTTCAGTGTCCTTTGAGAAGAAAAACAGACTCTGAATAGTTCAAGCTACTGAACTTTTAATCTGTAAAACAGCAGGCAACTCAAAGCCTCCGTCTGCAGCAGGTGGTCAAACTGTATCTTTATCTGCAGGCCACTATAACATTTATTTCTTAGTATATCTGCCAGTTTCTAAACTTCTGCTATGGGGTGGAAACATGCCAAGAAAATGTTTACATGGGGGAGTCTCTAATCAAGCTTTCCAAAGTTCAATGAAAGCCTGGCAAAAGGAAAATAAAAACTGGACCAGCTGACACAAACATATCGATAATGTAGAGCAGAAGCTACCGAGAAAACAGACTGAAGTAAACTTTGACAACATTTTGCTTTTGATTATTGAATTAATGGAGATTAAGGTGGACAAAGACAGAGATGCTAAAACTGTCTTTAGTTGATGTTTCTCTGGATGAATTACTGTAAAGTTAACCAACTGTCCACAGCTGCAGCAGTAGATCGACCGGCGCATCTATATTTAAGGCGGATGTCTATTATTAAAATCTGCTGATTATTTTAAGCTGCTTTTGTTTTGTTTTTTTCTACATTCACATGACAAAAATGACACAATGATAACTGAAGTTAAACAAGTCTTAATTTAAACAAAAAAAAACAAACAAAACATTAATACTGGACATCAAATGAAGGGAGCTGCACACACACCATGTGGCTGCTGAAGGCACTGATGTATTGGTGTACAAATGCACTTATCGGCTCATTACAAGAAAATCGCAAATACCTTCTATTTAAAGTTTCTGGAACGCATTTGTTAATAATTAACGGGTCAAGCTGTTCACACACTTATTGCTCTTTACTATTCTCTGTTTAACTAGCATCACTTGATCGAGTCTTTTTCTAAAATGCAACAATACAAATTAGGTAACAGTTTGTGTGACTTGTGCTGATGTATCGGGTCAATTTGATCTTATTGGAAATTAGTTGATACCTCTAAACAGAAAACTATAGAGCACAGAAACCTATATACCTTTAAAGTACGAAATATAAATAAATAAAAAAAAATAAATGAAATAAGGAAGAATACTAACTAATATTTCAGGATTATTTTCAAACCTTTATGTGAATTAGATTATTCTGCAAACCAAACTCCTTCACTGTCTCTATTATAGAAGCCAGTGGTGCGTTCCTTTGTCAAAACCAGCCATCACAGTCGATCCTAATCGAATTTGCTCTTCCATTCTGCTAATCACATTGTGATTCCAACAGATATCGGGAACACAACTGAGCAAAGATCTACAGGTAGATTTTACAACGCACCACCAGGACGGACTAGAAGAGACAGTCTGGAAGGACAGAGAAACACACCGCGTTTCAAGGAGGCACTTATACTAAACCTAAAGAACTACATTAAGAAATCTGAAGTTGTAAAAATAAAATCAAAGCTCTGGACTTGACAAAGCAGCAGTTAATAAAGCGAGAACAAACAGACCGGAAACACCAGATAACAGAGTAACTCACTGATAATATTAAATGTACTTTTAAAGAACATGCAGCTACAGAGGAAAACTATTCATTTTAGCCGAAAAGATAGAATTAAAAAAACTCCAACACTGACTTATTATCATAAAGATAGTGAAAGAAATGCTGTGGTTGTCATGCATCATTTGTCTGTATTGATACTTATGGAATATACTGGGGGTTTGCTTTTAATCATGTCAAAAAAAATATTAGCAGAGAAAATATACCAACAATAAAGAATGTCTCTTTTTTTTTTTTGTCTTTTTTAACAGAAAATCAGAACAGTTACTTTAAAAATAGTCAAGTGAAGTGAGTTGGTGTCCTTTTGTGTGTTTTGCTCGTGATTTGCCTGTTTCCCAAAACATGGAACAAATCTGTCAGCAAATTGCATCACAGCAAACGTATAATATTCCACCGGGATGAGTAAATTACTCTCAGAATAGTTATTTCATGTAGCCACAGTTAAAATACAACATCTGCTTCAGTCACAACATGATAAAAAAAACAGATTTTAAGGTTTAACTACCTGAAAAAATTGATGTCTGGGTAGTTGCAGTACTCCGTCTTTCTAGAGTTCCTTCTAGGGAAGGTACAAAAGAAGGCGTTTGCTAGCAGACATGCCACCTGTTCCTGAGACATGGTGATGGAGTGATTCATGCCTCTTTTCAGGAGGGGAATGGGCTAGAGGAGAAACAGAGGTACAATAGCAGGAGGACAAAATTATTTGTGTTCGTTTGACAACAAACATTCTAATACTTTGTCAAATCCAGACGCATTTTTATTGAACAATTGGAAGATAATTCTCAATCCAGATATGCTTTGAATACTAAAATGCTTCTGAGGTAACATTTCATTTATATTTGCAATACTTTGAAAATGGATTATACTCATTTCATTCATTTTGAGGATTTTACTTCCTGTAAAAACAGGAACAAACAGGTGTTCATGATAAACTGTTTTCTGCCTGTAGAAAGTAAACAACCTCAGTTATTTATACAATTCAATGTAAAACAAGCAAAAAAAAAAAAAAACTTCCCATAATGTCTGTGAATCTTGATAAGTAGATAGAACAGCTACTGCAATAGACATGTCTCCTTCAAACTGTTGAATTATATCTTCACAATACTGCAAAAAACTGTAAGTTAACAACTTTGCCTTCAAGCTGAATTCTTGTGGTATTTATGTGTCACAAACACACACATACCCCAAAAACCCCTCCTTCAACACTTTAAAACTGAGCCAAAAGTGGGTGACCAATCATTTTACAGTATTATGGTTTAAGGTGGGACATAAGGCAGGAGGAGGTAGGCTTAGCTGCAGCTATCTCATCTGTTTTATCAGAATCCACGTCTTCATCTTTGAAAAGGAACAGAAAGAGCTTTATGAGCATAAGTTATTGTGGTTTCTCATGGCACCTGCTGCCATTTCATTTGTTACCGTGATTGGCCAAAGCTTTGGTAGGCGGGCACTAGGTGTCTCTTTGCCCAATCAGCTTGAAGGGTTCTGAACAGATTAAATGGGAGCAGTACCACATTAATGTGTTAAAATAGCCTTAGCGAAACACATCATGAATCCACTCTAAACTATTTTTATTTTTTTATAAGTAATCTATTGTAGCTTACGCTCCTTGTGAAAAGTGTTAATAAGCCTCTTGTGAGCTGCTGCTAAGCCACCAGTCTTCCCCATGACTGTGTAAACTAATATGACTGAAACACAATAGAACAATGTACTATTCAAATCTATTTCTATCAGTCTTAATACTTAAATCTGGGGTTTTATTCCGCTTTAAGTCATGAGAATGAAATAGAATCACTTGAAATAAATCACTTTAAAGTTAATAAACTAATCAGATATAGTTAGTTTTAGCTTTAAATTATGTAAGTAAACTTACTAACCAGTGAGATGCATCTCTTAACTATGACTTTGCGAAGGTTTCTTCCAAAAATTGTTTGACTAACTGCTAACTAACATAATTATCAGAGAGCAGTTTTTAGATCATATCTATTTTTTTCAGTCTGTAAAATCTATCCCTACATACAAAACCCTTTTACAATCACTTGACAAGATCATTTGTCATCTGAGGACCTTTGAGATCAATCTTATAGAATGATCCCCCTCAAACCAGCAAGTCAATCCAATGGTGAGCGAGTGGTGTTACCTTGGTGCAGAGCTCAGATGCTCTCAGTGCTAATTGCACCATGTCTGGCAGCAGAGAGTCGAACAGATGCTCCACAGCATCAGGCTCCAAGACCTTGGAGAGAGCAAGAAATCGGCTTATGCATGTTGCTTTCCAATAAACTTCAGTTGCGACTCTGTTATGTATTCAGACTGATTTGTTTTAGGATCAATAAAATAAACTTCAATGATGCCTAAACTAGAAGACACAGGATAAAAAGACAAACAATGTCCAATAAACCCATTTAAATATATATTGGTGCAGGACTTAAATAGAAAGAAATGAACAAAGAAAGCTGTTTTTTCTCTATAATAATATTTTTAAAGATAATGTGAACATTGGGCAGGATGCTTTAAATATCCGACAATACGCAATGATGTCATTCAGAGAAAACATACATTACTGGTATTAAACTAGCGATGGCTCCAAAATGTCAGAATTATCAATCATGAAGCAATTTCATCAAAGTTGCACGGCCAAGCAAACTCATTAAACAACCTTCTGGGACCAAGGGTTTGAAATAAAAAGGGCTGTGTGCGTCCAGAACAAGAAGGCCCGGCCGGTGATTTAGCTTGGAACATTTATATTATGGCAATGGAAGCCTGGCTAAACACTGCTGTAAGTAATGACCTAGCTGACATCATAAACTGCTCCTGTGGGTGTAATAAATGGTGCCAGTTGACAGGATGGCGATAGTAGATATAGCTGAGGTAATATTAGGCGAGCTCTGTAAATCAGCGGCAGGCAGAGCATCGCATCAGCTGAGCTAACCGTCTGTATGACTTTAAACCAGGTCTGCATGTCAAACTAGACCATCGACCCAATCTAGCAAGATAAATAATGGTTTTTCTTCAACGTTTCCCCTTTTTGTCTCATTTAAAAACTATATATTTCAGTGCATTTTATTATGATTTTATAAGATCAATTAAAAAGAAATAGGGAGGTGAAGAAAAAATGGATAAAGAAACAAAGAGGAGTTAAGACATTAAAAGTTAGTTCTTGTTCTAATGGCTTTAAACAAGTAGGAAGTCAGTTTCTAATATGCGACGGTAAAAATGAACCACTTTTCTTTATGAGCCTCCATAGAGTACTGCTTGAGCTGCTAAGAGAAAAATGACCTAAACAAAACTGAGGCTGTCTGTCAACAGCTATTCTGTTATTCATAAGGAATACCAGCTGAGATGAATATTCAATGAGGACGCTCGGCCCTTCACTCCATGCCATTCATGTGCATTTTTCTCTGACAATACATTCAAAACATTCTGCCTTAATCTGCCACAATAGCTACAGAGCAATAACATACATGCTTTGTAGTGAAGTGTTTTAGGTTTTTTTGTATGCAGGAAATGATTACAACCTAATCAGAGACCTGAATCCCTCCAAAATACCATATATAATTGGCTGTTTTAGATCTTTTTGTAGCTGCATTAAAGATGTAAGAGGAAATGGCTTTGTGACATTTAAGTCACATTGCATAGATGGCAGAAGCATTTCTTTCATAACAAGCAATAGATATTCTTTAACAGGTTTAATACGGTCAATTATGTAGCTCTTAAAGTAACGACTTGTTAATTCAGACTCACTTACAGCAGACACATTCCTTTATCCTAAGTTTCATTATTCAAAGTATTCTTTTATTCATTAAAAACCCACAACAAACTGATCCACATCACGTCTAAATCCGATTCCAACAATAAAACTACGCCTGTGGCTACAGCCGCTCTCGGTACAGACCTTTACTTTGATAGAATACCCTTAATAACATCGTTTATGACATGAATTTCATTTCTTGCAGTTATTCAACAGAAGCTGAATGGATCAAACTACTGGGTGTAATGTCGACTATGTTCACTTTCAGAAGGTTAGCAAATGTGACCTTTTGTTTTTAGATTCAATTACTGCTCGAAGCTCATGCTTAACAAATGCTAAATTTTCCACTTTGATCACATGCATTACGGCTCGACAGAAAAATGACTCAAACATGAGGCACACCAAAACAAACATAATTCATCTTTTCTGCATTATATTAAATGTTTTTTTTTAAGGCTTTTTCCAGGTATATTCAAGCAAGCTTCTGAAATCTCATTCTACCTGTATAACAACACAGAGTTTCTACCAGGATGAGCCCGTCTCTTTAATGATCCAGACATACAGCCACCCTCTGAATCTCTATGGAGGATGGCACAGAACACTTTCATGCGACAGATGACAGATGATAGTCTCCAAAAGCCACTGCTGAGGACACTGGGGTCTCTCAGCAAAATGCAATGAACCAATACACCACGGAGAATAAGAATAATCTTTGGCCTGATGATGTTAGACCAACATCTTTCTCTCGTCTTCATGGAGTTCTTACTATTGCTGCACGCTGTGAGACTTTACATGTCATCCTACGGCCACCTTTGACTATGAATACAGCTACAGCTCACTGTGAGGATGACCTGCTGTTTTAGTCCTGCATTCACATCACAAACTTCAATTGGTCTCATATAAGCAGAATATCTTCTAAACTTACAAGCAGATAATAAATCTCATAACTTCACCAATCTTGAATAAAATAGGGGGGATTTTTTGAAAGTCAGTGACTTTCTTAGATAGACAACCTTTCTTTAAATAAATTTTACATGAATACTGAATTCCGATGTCTTATCTGTTAGCTAATTAAACTTAGAAGTGTGTGCGTGTATTTGAATCGTTCACTTTCATTGGACTGGATTGAGTGGGACAGTTTGACCATCCAACTCAGAATATTAATATTAAAAAAGGTGAAATGAGATAAATGAAAGGTCAGATTTGTAGAGCGCACCTTTTTAAAAGATGGTCCCACCTGAACTGTGTGCCTCTGAAGCTCTTCCCGAGTTGACATGGATTTTTCTCCTATTGATGCTCTTCCTCCATGGCCTGTTAGTTTAGGTAATGGGCCATCTCTGGGCTAACTTATAGTGTTATAATATCCTTTGCATATTAGACTGAGCAGAGCTGTTTGCTCCCTAATATTCTCTGATGAACCCCTGAGCCCTGTATTGATATATTTATGATAAAAACTAAATCTGAAAGCAACTGTTTTTATTTAGGGGTATAGGAGGAGCAGGTGTGCTAAAAAGACACGAAACCCACTTGTCTGATTGTGAGACATGTAAACCTTTTCCTCCATTTTATAAATAAGCTCTACTTTTTAATTATATAAAACTACAAAAGCAACATTTAAAGTTGTAGTTGTAACAAATTTGGAAACGAATCAATGGGTATGGATACTTTAGGAGGGCTTTGTTTTTTGTAATTTATTACAAATTATGATCTTGCTGAAAATAAAATTCTGTCCAATACCAATCTGTTCCAACGACAGCAGCTCTAGAAAGGCCAGCTTCAGCAGGATAGTCAAAGGCCACCGTTGTGCAAACCCCAAATATACACTTTCAGTCCAAACAAGGGGATATTCAGACAGTGAAAAGTCCAATTCTCTCACTGTTCTGATGTCATTTTTAATTTGATAGTTTTTAGATAAACATGATTCAAACTTTGACAGTCAAAGAAAAATCCCTCAATGTTCTTCAAGTTCAATTCCTTTAGTTTTTACAGAGTTTTTTTGTTACATAAAACCTATAACTCTAATTCGACAAGCCACAATATTTCCTACCAACAGATATATGACTATTATTTGTAAAGAGAAATGAAAAAAAAAAAGATCAAATCGGAGATGCACCGTACCAATACTTTGGCAAAGCATATGAGCCGATATCCGATACCAATCCAATTCAAAGTGTTGAATGAACCACATATCTTTCCATATGAGTGAAGGTTTTAGCTTTGATATCAGCATTGCTGCAAACAGGTAACTAATCAACACAGATATAAATATACTTTCTATAAGTCATTAACAAATAAACAGAAAAAATAAATAACAGTTCAATGTAAAGTGCACTTGATTGGATCTCCGATCCATCAGATCGGTGCATCTCTAAAAACAACCAGAACAATGGCTGCATAGTTATGAAAGGTTGTTTCCACTGAGCTCACAGTTCCACGTTTCTATTGATAACTTTGATGCAATAAAATATTTAGTATTTTAGTTTATCTTTCATTTTCATATACTCATAGATCATTGCACAATGGATGAGCTAGTTAGCTATAAACTGCAAAAAACTGCTACAGTGATTTTAGCGAATACACTTTACCTTGTTGCAGTATAAGTCCAACGCTGTAAAATCCCATTTTTTGGCATTCGATGCACAATATTTCAGCACTGCATCCTGCAGCAAAATCATATAAAAACACACATAACATGTTTCAAGACAAATAAAAACTAATTGCAATTTAAATGCGAGAAATCCATTTGAATTGATACCATTAGTGTTAACCTTTTGGCTTTTCTTTTCCAAACCTAAAACGCCATCTTGTGGCGTAGCTTAGTAACAACATCATATATTGTGCACAGTCCATTACTAAAGGAGTTCTCATATTTATTGATTCTGGTTTACTTACCCGTTAATCTATTGCATTACCAGCATATTGTGGATAAACACAAACTGCAGCATGCTTGATTACATTTAAGAAAACAAACCTTCATCCTAGTTATTTTATGTGAAGCAGAAGGAAGGGAAAATGATGTACAACCACTTGCCTTCAACTCAGAAGCGTTTTTAAATTTCTTGTTTAAAGTTTGTTTGATTAGATCCCATCGGCTCTTTTTCTGTGGAAGAAAAAAAAATAACATTAGAAAAGTAATTTCAGGTTAGCAACAACTAGAGACACTGTAGTTCCTCCTACTGGTTAATCAAAGAACATAACTATAAACCTGAATATTAGTTCCAGTTCAGATAACTAACAACCCATGAGTACAACTTCAGACAGCTTAAAAAAATGTCAAACAGTAAATCTTTAAACAAAAACTAACAGGCTTTAGTTTGATGCTTAAAGGCTAAAACAGGAATCTGCTGTAAGAATTTCCTTTGCTGACTGTGATTTAAAGTTTGTGTTTGTGATGCTTTATGTTATTAAGCCAGCAGGACAAGAAAACAATAGTTTTACCTCGTTATCAACTGGAAATAGATTCCCCTGTGAACAGGGCATCTTCACATGGACATCATCCCATGTATCCAAAAATGTAGCTGGGTTTGGGACAGGAGCGTTAAGATTTCCAAGGTCTGTCTATCAGTGGACGCAACAACAAAAAAAGTGTCAATGCCCTTCCTACATTGTGCTGATATGAAGTCAACATACTTTTTATTGGCACAGCTGATTTTAACTCTGGGCTTCAAATGTTCTTTATTTAGGGAGGAATCATGCTGTGATAGATTTAATTAAATTAATTAAATTAAAATGACTTTCACTTTCTTTGAATTTCTCTAATTTACACGGGATAAAACAGGCCCATATACTAGATCTAAACATATATCTATTAATATCTGCTGTAATTTTTTTGGCAATTTAAATGTTAACATTTATATGTTTGGCATCTCTTTGATGAGTCAAAGTGAAGCATTGCAACTCAAGACTGTGCTTACTATTGAGAATGGCTGTAGGAGTATCATGGTGTGGGTTTGAGATGCATTTTTTTTGTTGATGTTGAATAAAAGAAATAAGTTGTCAAACCCTTATCATGACGGTGTGTTGGTCAGGAACATCTTCCAGTGGAGGGAGTGGCCCACCACAGTCCGGCATCCTCCTCAGATTGCCGATTGGTGTTCCCAACCATTTTACATCAGCAGGTGTACCTTCCTTTTTGGGATCTCGCTCCTTAGAAATCGCGTCTCGCCAACCATTTTTCACAGCGAAAGTTTGTGATGAGCCCCCCGGAAAAAAGTCTGTTATTTTATTTCTCTGTTTAATAGAGTGTGAAGATTCTGCTTCGGTTTGTTCGTCTAATTCCTCCTGATGGGGAGAGGGTTTCTGTGTAAATGCACTCACATCAGAGTCCCTGGAATCAGGCTGTAAAGGACAATCCTCACTAAAGTCTTGTGGTGTTAGTATTTGCGTGTCTTCATCCATTGTGGAAACAGGGGATTTCTCAGCATTTTCGTATTTTACATGATCAGCTGAAGGGTTTTGAAACCCCTGATCATAAGTCATTTCTACATCCTCTTGGCCTGGACACTCTCCTGTTGCGCCTGAACTTTTTGAGGGCTTCACCAACCACCGATCAAGAGTTTTAAACTTCTGCTGTTGTTTTTTGGAGTTAGCTTTTGTTTTTACGCCGCGTAAACCGCCTGCTCCAGTTTTATGACGCGTATCCATATTTGTCTTTGCTTTGTTTTCTTTACCCTCTTGATTTATGGCTTCATTTCCAACACTGTGATGACAAAAACTCAAACCTAAGAGAAGAAAGAAGAAATTGTAAGAAACCTTAATTATAACAAACTGTATTCAAATGTTTTCTGAGCAAAGTACCTTTATGAAAAGATTCAGGTGCTGCTTGTTTTTTTCTCTGAACCTTTGCCCTCTTTAGCGGTTCAAAGTCTGTCAACGCGGTTATTCTATTTAAAATAAATTTAAAAAAAGTAAAAGAAAATAGATTTTGATAGGAAATCACGTGATTTAAATGGAACAAGAAAACATCTATATTTACTTACAAGAAAGCTTGAACAGACGCCAGAAACACTGTTTGGTTCGGTTGAGTCGAAATTAACGGTGAATTTTTCAGCTGAGAAACCACTTTTAACAAACGCCACAAAGCCATACAAATATTCTACCTTACAAATAAACCAAAAGTCATGTACTTTGTTAGAAGCATGGGTTATAGTACCTAACTTCTTTGTTTTTGACCTCATAACAATAGTAGCTCATACATTAGCTGTGATGCTAACCGGCTTTTTTATTAGCTAGCTCTTCAAATGAGCTAGAAAAATCCTCCTTACGTTCAAATAAGTTGTAGCTTTAGACGCTACCACACTGTGCACATTTTGTACCATATACTTTATAGAATGCGCTGGAAAACAGTCCTATTTTATCAGCTGTCAAAAAAAAAATGACTTCCGTATCATCGTTACGTCACAACTACTTCTTGGGTTAGGTAGGCAGGTCAGACACATGAACGGCGCGTTGCTGCCACCATGTGGTTAGTATAGTAAATCTCCATCCATCTTCAGCTTATTCCGTCAGGGTCGCGGTGGGGTCGGTGCCTAATTCTGTTAATTTAGCTAATAATGGTTTACAATACATCTAGGAAAGAAATATTTCAGATGCATACTATCAAATGACCTTCTTAAATCATAAAGTGTGCGTTACAACAAACAAGAAAAAGTTGCAATGTGATACCGTTGGAGAGAAGAGAATATATATGACAGAGGAGAGGGAGAGATGAGAAAATATAAATAAACAAAAACATTTCTAAGTAGTCATTGGGTAGTATACATTCATTAAAATCAGATGTTGGAGAAAATGAGTGAAGAATGGGCAAAAAATTTGGTTTCTTATCAAATTTAAGTATTGCATCAGATCAATTGCAATATTCTTATTGCAGTATTGGTCCACTGAAAACTATCTCCTTTCACTCAGTAATTAATTTACTCAGGTCCTTACCAATGAATTTATATATCATTTGTAGAGTGGCATGAAGGGAAAATACTCTCCACAATGTTTATATCAGTCCAATATTCAGCACAGTGGTCATTGAACATGTATCTCCATAAAGTGTCTCAGCAAATGATACTCTTATTTCCTGGTAGATAGCAGTCCTTAATTTGGACTTGATAAACATGAAATTATCACTAATTGTGGACTCTGGAGTAAAGGTGACTAAGCAATGGTCCTTTTTATGTTTCACCGGGGAAAGATACTCTGATATATGTGATTTAGGTATTTGACACAGTGATTGTCAAATATGTAGTCCACCCATGTCCCACTGTTAATTTCTTAATAACTGTGATCTATTTTAACTTGTGCAGAATAAACTAAATACTGAACAAATTTTAGAGAATTTTAAATAAGAAGCTCTTTAATAAATTTGTTTGTGTTCCCATTTAAAGGTTTAATAGCTTTTGGTGGCTTTATGTTTACTCATAGTTCATCCTCTCAGGCTAAATGAAGGAAAGGTTGTTGTTTTTATGAGTCATACTGCATGTCTAACAGCCCTCCATTGATTGAAAAGCTGTGTGCTCACATAGTACTGTCTCTAAGCATTATGGGAAATTCATTTAATAAAATACATGGTTAAATCAAAAGATCCATATAAATGCAGGAAAAAGTGAGTTGTGATACATATGCATCCAAGACATTATAAAGCCTCCATTCAAATGCTAACTCTTAGAGCTCAAATGGATCAAAAAAGTCCAAACACAGTTCCAGTTAACTCAAAAGCTGCCTCACCTTCCAGAGATTAACTAATTATATAAAAACATATGTTGAATCGTAAAAAAACAACAACAAAAAACATATTATACAACTTAGCATGAATTCAGATAAAATATCAACAAAGAAAGAGGATATTATCTGTATATTTATCTTTCTTTCAGCTATTTTTGAACTGGTAAATGAACAAACTTGTCATATTGTAAGTATGCAATGTCTCCTCTCTACTTTTCTGCCGTCATTTCTGAAAGCAACCCTCTTCTTTTATCACTCAGCTTCAGAAGGTCTTCATGGACAAAAAAATGTACAACTCTTCAAATCCTTGGTACAGCCGGTTTGTCTCTCAGCCGTAACAATCTGACAACTATAGATCTCAGTTTAACCAACGATGATTTTGGTCTTCTGGTTCTGCGAGATCCCTCCAGCAATTCTGGTTTGATCTAACTACAGTTTGTCTCTTAAAAACTGCCTCACTTTCTCCTCAGATTCAGATGCCTTTTCATTTTCTCTTCAATACCTTCAACAACATATTGGCCTCTTATTTAACCCTCTTGGTATTAATTCGTTTTTAAAGATGTGAGCCATCTACTGATTGTGTCCTCATAAGGTCACATGTCGTGTAATACTGCAGCTCTTAACAGTTTGAGCTGATTTTTTTTATTGGATTAGTCTGGGCTCACCTTGAGAACTTATACTCGCTCTGAGAGACCATCAATCCTTTTATCGGAAGAATAAATTTTGGACTGAAATTTTAAAATACTTTTCCTTCTGTCCAAGTGAAGTCCTATAAAGATCCGTTGTTCCAGCAACACTTGAGTCATGGTAACATAATCCTGGTGGTCAAGTCTTTGGGAGGAATGGTTTTGGTCCTGTAGAGCAACCAGGCCAAAGACTAGACCAAATCTTTGCAAACTAATTTAGATTGATCACAATTTCTCGACTTTCGATGGATTAATCTCCTGTTTCCACCAAATTAAATAAAAGCAACCTTTTTTTTTTACTTTGGATTTCTTCTGTTTATGTTAAAGACAATCCACAACACAGACAAACCAAACAATGCAAGATTACAATACCTTTGGTCATTTTTTGAACAAGTTTAGTAGCAGCTTTAATGCAGGTCTTCTAACCTTGTAGGGATGATTTATTTCCTTAAACCTTGGGGCAACTTGCAAGAATTCAAATTTGTATTTCAAGTGATTATAAAAGTGAGGCTGAGAGAAAACAAGATTCAGTAATTTTTTTTTTTAATTTGCAATTTATAATTTGAGGCAAACAATTGGTTTTTACAAAAATAAAAAGGAATGACTTTTCATCTTCATATTGTAGAAATATTTGCATTATGAAGCCCTGGGGTTAGCTGGGCAGAGGCATTGCATAAGTAGAAGAAAAAAAAAAGGTTTTCAATTTAAAAAAAAAAAGAAGAAAAAAACAACTAAGACCATCACATAATCATAATGAAGTTACATACAGTAGAAGCCTTTAGGCAATTAGGAAAATTAAGACTCTTGTTGGGTTTTTATTACAGTCAGGAGACAAAACTTCTTTTTTAATCTATTTAACAGCAAGTGCTCAGCAAGACTTTAATGCAACGTTTGAAATAAAGTCAACAACATGGTGACGTATTTATGAACTTTTTGAGCTTAGCCTGCAGCCTGAGGCAAGACATCTTCAGTAGATGGACATTCTGTTCAGTTTGACTCCCCTGCACCTCATGAAGCCTCCACATGCGTTAATTTACTTTCTTATCGCTGGTGTTATCATTGGCAGCTGTATCATAATGGCACTTCTCAACGCATCTTCTGGGAAACCATCCCCGCACACGATCTCCAGCTGAGGAGGAAAAACACATTAAGGAGGATTCAAAACCGACAAATAGAACGACAAATCTGTTGCAGGGATTTTACTCTACCTCTCACTTCCCCCTCAGTCAGAACTTTGTCTCCATACATCCACCATCTTGAAAAAAAAAAAAAAACAGAAAACGAAACATTAACGTGACTTCTGGGTGGATTGGGTGTTTCTTTGTGGACGAACATACTTGGTGCCACGGGTGGCCAGGATGATGTCCCCCTTAGTGAGGGGGATCCTGGGCTCCTCGGTACAGGGGGTTCTAAAAAAAGTTTGCAAGCCCTTGCTGAGAGGGCAGCAGGCTCCATTGTAATCCTCCACTACCTGGTACTGGACCTGCTGGTCGAGGCAAACACATAGCAGATTATTTTACTGCATTGATCATGTTTTTAAACTCTTTATCAATCTAGTGGAATATGTCAGTTCTACTTTGAAAATATATCAACATTATCTGTATTTTTAGACCTCTAGTAACAGAGTGAATTCAATCAATGCGACCAGGTAAAGGGAGGTTTCTTAATTATTTTACATAATGCCCCCAAACTTATCTTTTTTATTTTTTAAGTTGAATTGCACTGAATTTACATAGACGGGAGTATCAATGATATAAAAAACAAAATTATTATCAATGCTGATGAAGGTGTTTTTTATAATTCAATGCATATAGTGAATAATTATGTTTAAAAATATCAATTTACTTCAAAAATCTCTCTATTAATGATTAAACAAAACACAGAATTAGCAGGTACTTACACTTCTAACTCTTTTATCAGCCTTCTGTTTCAGCTGCTCTATCTGTTAAATACACATAAATAGAAAACATCCCAGTCAAAACTATTGCAAACATTTAACACGCAAACTTCATCAAATCAAGGATTATTACTTGATCTTTTTCCTCAATCTGTGCCACCATGGGAAATCCGTGGATATATTGTATGTATCAGCACAGTAATAACGACTCATCATATCACTGCTGACACAATCATTTAATAAATGATTCAATAAAAACAGGAAAGATCTCATGCCTTGTCAGAACAGCAAATTTGAAAGGTGAGAGCTACAACTTTAACTTATCCTGGCCAGTAACTGGTAAACTGGAGCTCTCGTTCTCTACTGGTTTCCATTCGGATGTCGGGTCCACTAATGCAAATTACTTGTTCAGAGAGGAAGCAGCTCCCTTTGCTTCCGTCTGCACTTGTCTGATGCTTACACCTTTTGCTTCTTTTTTTTTTTTACTTTAATCAAAGCCTGCGCTTCATTTGATGCAACTTCAACCTAATTCCTGTTGGTGCCGAATCCATTTATTATAAGCATTTTGGACCTGTTCAGCAAGATAAATACTTTTATTCTGGAGAACTCTAGATGGTCTGTGGATGTGTTATATTTTGAAAAATGAATCATTGTGATGAAAGAGTTCTGATTATACAGCTGCAGAAGAGAGCAGTACAATGGGTGAAACAGAACAAAGAACCTACTGTTAAGGTGTGCTGGTGACACTTGGGATGAACCGGCCAAACGACGCCGTCTCCCTTAGGTGTCCCTGACCATGTAAAGACTTGTTTGAAATTCAGCCAGCGGCCGCCGAGGTCGTATGGGAAGATAAACTCCTCCCCCGTTTGGTAGTGCTGTATTCTGTCTTTGGCCTAAACAGAAAACAAAACAAAACATAACAACAGGGTTTGGTATCAATTATTTATAATCAACATACTAGATAGCACGATTTGACAAAATGCTAAAAGCAGTCAGACACTAAAATGCAGAAAACATGTTTGAAATCAATTATTTTTTTTTTTTTTAATGTGACTAAAACATAATTTTCTGTGAAAATGTATTTTAAAACTCAAACTAAATTATAAAAATCTTCACAGAAACTAAAAAGAAGCTGACCTTTTCCTCAATCCAGGATTCGATTGAGGTTTTATTACGAAGGATGACTTTCATCTGCAAAAAAACATTATGAGTAATCATAAATCATTGTACATTGGTGTAAAATTAGCATTAATTATTTATTACTTCACGTGATGTTGGAATGGCTCAGTTTTAGGACCTTAAAGTTAATTATTTCAGTTTTTCATAGTTTTCATACCACAAAAACAAACAAACAAAAATCCCTTTTTACTACTTTTGCATAGAAAACTAAAACTTGAGCACACTTATGTAAAGCTGAGAGAAAAACTTACTTGAATGAAGAAAAGCATTCCAACAGCAATCGTGGTGCCCAGCGCCAAACCTAAGGCAAAGAGCGTTGCAGCAAAGGCAGGCACACTGAAAGGCATGAGGGGCTGGAACTGACGTACAGCACTCATGTCAATCTTTACAGTACTCCAACCAAAAGATATCTGCAAATAAGGAAAACAAAAATGAGTTCAAGGCTTTCTCTGGAGAAACAGAAAACACCAGACACAGGCAGCATGAGGTAAAGTGAGTAGATAGATACCCTCTCATAGAGCTGGGTATACATGGTCATAATGAAGATAATGGCAGCGTGTGTGCATCCCAGTGGAGCGAGCAGCAGGAAGCTGGTGAAGTAAGCATGGTTTAAGTGGCCGCAGCAGTTGTTGATCCATGGGCAGTGGTGGTCCATCTTCATGACACATCTAAACAGGACCAGAAAAAAAAAAGAGAAAACATGGAGCCCCTTGGTCTATGATGGAACATGAGGTTGGACTCTCCTTAAAAAAACAAAACAAATGATGGTCCAAGGAATCTGAGAGTCAGAGATGGAAACAGACAGATAAGACACAGAGCTTTATTTAAAGAAAAAAAAAAACACCACTAAGGTCCAGGAGGTTAATCACTAGAAAGTTTAGTGGTAAAAGTAGTCAAATAGTGTTATGAACCAATTCTTATCTAGTTTGTTACGTCTGACTAATTTACCTCAGAGAACAGCTAATGGCTGGATGCAGATCTGTAACCTTTTACCCAATAATAAAAAAGGTTCCTCAAAAGGGTAAAAGAAAAGTCTTTTGTCTTCATTGGGTTCCTACAGAATTATTCGACCTCAAAACCCCTAAAATCCCCAAACTTTTCCAAACTCGTGAGTACCCGATTTAATTCCCATAAATGTTTTGAAAAATGATCATTTCAACACAAACACAGCCGTGATTTTTTTGGTAACTATAGTAAAAGTGGTTAAACTTTCCGAATGGAACCACAGTGGTGAACAAGCGGCAGACAGCCTGATCCAAATCAATGGATATAATAGATATGATGTATATAGAAAGAGATAGACGGATGAATGAATTATTGGATATCTAGATGGACAGAGGCGGAGGGAAACGGATGAACTGATGGCTCAAGTGAGAACTGTCTGGATGAATCAATGAGAGATTAACTAAATGATGAAGGAAGGATAAATAGACAAACTAATGGGTTAATGTCTGGACAAAAACAGTTAATAATGAATGACTCAATGGATTTACAAATAGCAACCCAACTCGATTTGATGCATTTAACTTCATAATATGTGACTCCAGGTGCTGGATTAGTCTTTACAAGCTACACCTTATTCAACAGTAGGATGTATACAAACACATTTTTTTTTTCTGTAAGGTGAGAGAAAAAAAGGATATAACCAAGGTTTCTTAGTGCAAGCGTTTACCTGTTACACTTTCGACAGTGGTGGGATCTGGGGGCCTTGTAACCTTGGCAAACTCTGCAGTGTTGCAGGTACTGGGTATCGTGTTGATTCTCCTGTTTGAGAAGTGAAAAAGTTCAAATCCCAACTAGAATTAAATGATTTACCTCTACGCATCTTTAATTAGCAGATTGTTATATAAATTTAGAGTATTGAGACAACAACACATCAAAAATATTCTTACGGGTTTCCAGCCCAGAGGGATGTATCCTGGTCCAACAAACATAGCATTGAAGTAATTGTAGAGAATGAGTACAGTCCAGTTGATGAGCATGATGAAGTTAATGCTGCCTCCTGTAGTGTCCAGAGGCCAATACCATATAATGGAGTCAAGGATTGCCATGGTTGAGCATATAGCAATGACAGATAGCGCTATAATTGGACCCCAGTGGCACAACCGCCGAACCTCATGGAGGTTCTCAAATGTTACAAAGGTTGACAGGACCTTCATCATTTCCACCAGAAGATAAATGATGTCTCTTTTGGTCAAGGCTTTGAAATCAATATTCAATGAGCTCCTCTTTTCCTCTGCTATCTCGCACAGCTAGCGGTGCACATGTTTTTGTCGTCCACTCTGCAACAAGTCCCAGTCCTGTCCTCGAGTCGCTTGGGATCTTTGTGCCCCCCTGATCCTTGTTGTGGTGAAGACCAGCATCCTTTTATGTCAACATCTGTGACGGGCTGCGATCGACAGATTTCCCATCTGTAAAGGAGAGAAAAATGGTTTTAAATCCTGTTTGATGTGAAAAGAAAAGGAATTTTCCAAGTTAGAGCTGGACAAATATTTCAATATCAATATATAATGTGATATGATTTCTGATACTTCAATATACATCACAGTCTATAAATACAGCCTTTGTCACGGACTGATGTTACAGGTTTTTATGTAGTTTTGTGTATTTTTTTTTTCCAAAGCTGTTATTTCCTAATTTTGATGTTTTTAGGATTTTCATAAACATTGCAAAACATTTGTCATAAGTTTGTACAAACACTTGTGGTGGGAGTTGTTTGCTGTCTTTCTAAGGCTTGTATTTTTTCTACATGGATATCGAAATTATATCATGTCGACTAAAATTAAGAACTGTATCGTGATATAAATTCTAGCCTCGTCATCCAGCCCTGGTCCAAGTCTATAGTCATATTCCTCAATCAGGACTAGAGGTTAGTAATAAAACCCAAAAAGCAAGGATCTAAATTTATCACAAATGGAGCGAAAGGTATAAAGAGTTTTGTTTCTTTTTATTCAAACAAATATGCCTTATAGTTAAAGCTGTGCAATCTGGCTAAAACTATATCAGTATATAAGCCTTTCATATCAATGTTTTGCTTATTATACGTGAAATAAGAGCCAGGCAAAAAAAAAAATAGCTATAACCCTAATCCTATTAAAATGTGACTTTTAACCTTTAAAAATAGGTCAGCCCTACTACCAAGCTTGCTTAGTTTGGCCCAGAGAGGTTGAAAGGCTAACTCCTTTCCTCTGCCTATATCCCCCAGAATGCCTTGTGGTTCTGGATCAGAGTTTAGTAAATAATAACATTTTTTTTGGACATGTTTTCTACTGATATTGATCAGCGGTATATCTCTACACAAACTGGTATTGATTTATTGAAGAATCTGAGAGGAGAATTTAGAGAAAATGTAGAGAAGCTGTACCACACTTGAAAGTGAGGGGCCCAGCCAAGCAGGTGTCACGTTGTGGAAGGGCTTAGACACAATTAAAAGGACTACTATGCTACGAAAATTCACTGTATGTATAAATCTGTTATCTTCTAAATATATGCTTGTAACCCAAACATTTAAACATGAACATGTATAAAATTATTAATAAATACTAATGGATGTCTCCTTACTGTACAATTGCTTTCAGAATAAGACACTTTGGTTTAGTTATTCTGTGCTTCAAATTGTAACGTCTGTTTTTCAAAAGAACTAAAATGTGATATAAATATTGTTACTGGGGGTAGGTTTGTACAAGTTCTCAAACGTCTACCTACACCTTTTGTGGTCTATTAACATGTCTTGTCTTGCTGCTCAAAGAAATTGAATAAATAAAAAAGTCAAGTCCTTCTTACAGTTAATGATGTCAATATTTTTATTTCTCAGAAAATTAGAATTTCTCATAGGTGAAGTCATAGCAGCTTTAAATACAGCAACGTTTGTGTATCACTTAACATAAACATTGGTTTGAGGTAGAAAACTGGCTTGAAAACAGTCCAACAGTAACTGACATTCTTCACAGGAAGGGTTAGCAATTAAAAGTTGTTGCAGTATTCACCTTTTCTGAGTTTTGGGTTTCATTAACTTAACCCTTAATCGAACATAACAGGAAGAGATTTCCTGGATGAATTATATTATTGGGTTGGATCAATGAGTCACATTTCTAAATGAATATACAGTAAAAAAAAAATGAACGATATTCTATCATTCTACGTTTTTTGTAGTTGAGGAGAAACTGTATAGGTCTTTCTAAAAACAGACTGTTAGCAAAATGTAATTTTTTAAAAGTTTTTCTTTTTTCAAACAGCTGAATTTCTCTCGCGAGAACAATATTCAACTCTGCCTTATTTTTCCAGTTTTTGTGACATCAGTTTTTTTTCCATACAGGAAACGGAACGACAAGCTTATAGGCTTATAAAAACTAATTAATACATTTTTGTATATAAATATACAAACAACAAATATAATTTGGGCTAACTTGTAAATAACAACCTTCTGCTGCCAAGCTAGCTAATTCGAACAAAGGATGGAAGTAAAACAAGAACATCTGCGAATTAAACTGTTTTTAAGGGGGGAAAATCAGACAGCTGTGATTTTATACTTCAGACGAAGACTTACCATCATATCCCTCGAGCTAATGAAGAGGTTTCTCATTAGATGTCTAGCCAACTAACGTTAACTATCCTAGCTTCCTCTTCACCAGTTTCAACACGACCACCATTAAAAGGAGAAACGTTTTCAGAAAACATAATAGAAACAGGCCGATATACACCTCTTAGAAATACCACTCAGTTTACGCATTATAACTATGTTAGTTAAAAGCTAAAATACTGTCACTTTAAATTACAAACCTTGCCACTTACCCTTTTCCTTCAATTTCTCATCATGTGTACAGGGTGGGAACCTTCCTCATCATCGTCATTTGGAAGCGAACGTATTTAAATATGTGCTGATTTTTCCAAAACTAACTGAAAACCTAAAAAGGATTTAAATATTTCGAGGTTAAAGCTTTAAAACTATCTTAGACGGCATAGCATTTTAACCCACCGAACGCGCCTCCGTGAAATAAGAATTAAGTCCAGTTTCTAGTCGAGTCCTTTTTGTTGTGACTCAAGGAAAAGACTCCATTCGAGACTTGTTATTATCTGGAGCTAACTACGGACCAGAGGGCTTATAGTTTATTTAAACGTATTGCTTAAGGATGTCTTCAGACTTTGAGACCTACGAGCAAGACTTTGGAACTATTACAGCAGAAGTAACTAACAAAATTGGTAAAATCCCCAAGTTAAGTGGAGGTAAGAGGGCTCAATTTGTTACGCGAATCTGTGAGCCTCTAGCTAAGGTATCAGTTAGCTATCAGGTCTCAGCTGATAGGAGGTAGCAGTGTTGGGCGAAGCTGACTTTCTGATGTGACAGAGTTGCTAGATATTCTTGAATGAGGAATTTCCATTTTTTGTTAACCTATCACGTTTTTCCTGATCTGACTTGTTGAATTAAATACGTAACGTAACAGGTTGTCTGCAGCATATGTTTGATTTATTGACCCAGTAGGGACTGTAAAGGGCTGCATTTTCTGAAAAATAAGATAAAATTGATAAGGAAAACATTTTAAAACTTTTTAAATCTGGTAAAGTTTAAAATACTGTCAATAAGAGGGTTCTTGTAAAATATAAGATCCAAACTATTTCATCTTTTACGGCAGTAATTTAACTTTAAGCTGGGGCTGGACGTTATGTCCAAAATTTATATCACAATACAGTGCTTAATTTCGGTCGATACGATATAATTTCGATATCGATGTAGGAAAAATAAAAGCCTTAGAAAGACAGCCAAGAATGCCTCAAATAGATGTCTATACCAACTTATGATGAATATTTTGCAATGTTTATAAAAATCCTCAAATATAACATGTAATAAATATTAGATTTGAAAAACTAAAACACATAAAACTACATGAAAACCTGGAACATCAGTCAGTGACCAGTGCTATGTTTATAGACTGAAGTATATTGAAATATTGAAAATGTGTATTAGAGTCATATTGAATTAAACCATATCGAGATATATATTGAAGTTGAAATGTTGTCCAGCTCAACTTTAAGCCAATACAAGTTATCACAGTTTTACCCTAATATACAATAAACATTCCAGGGCAGAATGTTATAATAGGATATAATAAGAAACCTAATTAATAAACAGAGTATACTTGTCTTTGATTTTAATATTGTTTTTAAAATTATTTTAGGCTCATTTTAATTATTTATTTGGTGTTGTTTAACGTTTAGGACCTCCTGGAGTAATTTGGTTGCTTCAATTTACACATTAATATAATAGAAGCTGAGATCAGAAATGCTTCAAATACTGTCTGTTTGTTTTGTTCATTTCCAATAACATTCAAGCAGTGAATTATAATAACGGGATGTAATATTTTGTGTTTAGAATAAATGCTATTTAATTGAATGTCAATAGTTCTTTTATTCAACACAAACATCCATCACATCATGATTGAATAGGTTGTATTTTAATGATAAAGATCAGAGCATTCTGTTTGCATTTTTTTTCAATGTACACACAAAAGTTATTTTTTGAAAGTGAAATAAAAACTATTTTCTATTTATTTAATGGAAACTGTAACATCTGCACGCTTATTAAATCCTGTACATATGCATATGGATTGAATCAGTTGTTTATTTAATATATATATACTTGGAAAACATTAATTAACAAACTCTTGGCAAATTTAGAAATTTTACTTTAAAAAAAACATGGACATTTTTTTTATTATCAACATTTCCACAGCAGTCCTTATTTTCACAAAGGAATAATACATTATCTTTAGGGCAATGACATTTTGCATTATTTTCAAAGTTTGTTTTGAGATGGCCATGTTACCAAAAGCGTCGCCGCTCATCATCGGACGATTGTATAATGCTCTTTGACTCTGCTAAAAGTATAGATGCTTTACATTTAATGTTGTAGATAACGGTTACAGACGTTATAGTGTTGAGGGCCACTTCAACAGACTGAACATACATGACCTCTTTGTTTATATAGGGTTTACTGGGGTAGAAAATACACAATTAACCTAAAAATATCCTTGGTAGGGGGGTAGTACTATTGGATGTACTCTGGCCCTCTAGTTTGGCACTTTAAGTAAGAATTTCAGGAATTTCTCAGCAATTTTTTTAGGTCAGCTCAATTTAAACTCCTCAGTTTATGGTTTCAGACTGCGGATAGCACCAACAATGCAACTGTTGTATAGTTAAAAATATTTGAATACACCTTTAAAAGTAATAATGTATAAGTTGTGAGCAGGTTATATTTAAGACTTTCTCTGCATGGACTGGAAAATACGGCCAAAACTTATATTACAATACATTTCTTATGATACTTATGATATCCATATCAACTGAATAAAAGCCTTAGAAAGACTGCCAAGAATACCCAGTACACAGTCATGTTATTAGTCTTCTAAAAATTATTGTGCAAAGTTTTATAAAAACTCCTTTTATATAACATTACATAAATATTTTCTTTAAAAACAAAACGTATATAACCGCATAATACTCATAAACTGAAGCACCTTGAGGTATGAGAAAAGTCAATCTCTCATTATTGAATCCTGTGATATCAGGATTCTTTACAGCGTGTTTCAGTGTAGTGGACAGCGATAATCTGATTTATCTCTGCTACTTGGCCTGTACAGTCATAAAATCTGAGTGTATCAGCTCATTGATGGACCTCCAGGTCCGCTTCCCCGCTTTTCTGACCAGCATATTTCAGCACAAATGCTGGTTACGCTGAAAGTACACTGGCTTTTCATAACTGTAACAGTTGCAGAAATTGTGTTTTTTTTTTTTTGTTTTTTTTTTAACAGGTTTACCTCATTATTTGCACATCCTTGAGAAAAGTGCAGAGAAAACGCGAATCCCGCTCCCTTCAGACTCTCACCGACTCAACCTGAGTTCGCTGGTGTGTAGCAGCGGTACGCAGGTGGATCAGATTAATGTCTTTCTATCTGATAGTTTGAATATTAGGGGAGATATGATCAAAAGATCAAAACAAAAATGAGTATTAGCAAAGTGTCAAAAATCGAAAGATAATATAGATGTAGCCTAAATCCCCCCACTGCCGTGCTCATAGAGAACCCTGATCAAAACCCTGATTATTTATTGATAATAAAATATTACCCACCCCTTGTGTGTGTAATATTGTTATCCAACCTTAATTGTAATGGATTCTAAATTATAGACATCTTTGGAGAAAAATGAAATGATTAACAAGTTAAAATAATATTTAGCTTGGGGACACATGATTTTCAGTGAGTGAGTCTCTATTAATACGGCTTCCCCTGCGATCCAGTCCTGGACAAGTGGCAGCCGATAAGTACGAGTAGTTTATATTAAACAGAATAAAATGATCCCAGTGAGGAAACTTTGGCACAACAATGGCAAAAGCTAATTTAATTGATCATTTAAAATGAGTATTTTATCTGTAAGCAATGATAAACTGTGCAATTAGTAAAAGTTGGAGCATATTCATGTTAAAAATGCAATGTTATACTTAAAGTGGGGGAATAAGAGCAGCTAATCAAAGCATGGTGAAAGAAAAAACAAAGCTGCACAATATATATGATTTCACATTAAAAGCTCCCAAAAAAGCTACAATAAAGTGTACAGATCTGCAATGCTATCTGAGAGACAATGATTAGATCAGGAACCAGTGGAACCACAGGCATGTTTATCACCACTTGAATTGAATTTCCTGGGAGCAGAGGAGATTATGAGGATTACTGATCGTGCCACTAAAACTTTAGCTACTTGTTTTCTGTGCTATGAAATAAAATGAGTCACTATTAGGTGGATGTCCACAGATTTCTGGTACTTTAACTGAACAAAAAATGTTTTTCAAAACTACAATATTAAGATGGTTAAAATAACGCACATATTGATGCATAAATACCACAGCATAAATCAGTCTATCTGTGTTGTATTGAAAATATTTGTAATCAGATTTCTCAGCTTTCTAGCAAACTAGTTGACTTAGCTGTTTCCTGTTCCTCCAGTAAACTGTGGGCCTGCAGTCTCCTGTTGATGCCTGTTTAGGGACTCCATGTTAAAAATACGCTCTCACAATTTCAGTTTCTGCAGCGAGGTGCCTTGGTAGAGCGTAACAGAAGCGGAGCATGATGCAAAAAGTGAACTGGAAATCACAATGTTTGTTTACAACCCATCAGAAACAGTAGAAAACTTCTCCGTGCTTGTCTGCACTCGGCTTGTATGTTTGTGTTGAGATATAAATACTTAATATATATTTGGAAGTATTTTGCAGTGTTTTTTTTAACGAAAACCTCTTGAAAATTAAAGATAGCGTTTTATGTGTAAGTTCTAAGAGCAGTTATGGATGCATATGAATTAGGCTTGATAGTTTGCGTTATCTGGTGCTCAGAATTTCAGGTCATTTACAGATGTTAAAGCAATTTAGGATTATGTATAATAATTGTCAGCGAGCTTTTTGAGCCCTTGCTTCTTTATGTTTATATCCTGTTGTTGAGAGATTTCTTACCTGGAATGTATAATTAAAACTGAGTTTATCAATATATCTACAGTGTAAATTAATTGTTTAAATATAAATTCCAATTTCATGCAGTGAAACAAATACTTAAAAAAAATGATCCACCCCTTTCTTCTTTATTTACTTGACTTATATGTGCAAAACTCCTCATCCGTCTGTCAGCAATTTGTAGTCTCAGTAAATATCTATCCATATTTCACATCTCTCCACCTTCAGTTTGAGATGGAGGGAGACACACAATCTCACCTTTCTCTCAATTGCCTCTGGCTGTTTACTGTGTACGTTGTGAGGTTAGACACAGGTTTTAAAAATGTATTTGAGGACTGGCAAAAGGTAATCTTGGCTCATGGATCCATAATAAATGAAGATCTAGGGTTGGCTTTTTTGTTACAACATTCCAGTCCACAACTGATGGAGCGTATGTTTTGCTTTTGAGTTAGAAGTTTGCTTGAGTCTGTTTTAATATTTGAAAATATTCTTAAAATTTGACAGATACTTCTAGTGATTATGGGTTTGTTTAATGAAAAATAAATGTGTGGACATGACCAGCGCCTGGGAGTAGTTTAGAAGAAAAAGCTAAAGTTCTTTTTTTTAAATTTACAAGTGTCTATTACATTAATGGAAAACGTGGTGATGTTAATGAGGCTAAAAGAGTTTTTTTCCATTTTTTTTCCCAACATACTGTTTTTGTTCTGCTTTTTTTGAGGTCTGACTCACTTATGAAGTTTTATTTTGACATTTCTATCTGAATTGTTTGTAATGTAAACGCTTCAATGTGCACAAATGGTTTGATACGTCAAAGATGTATCAGACTAATCCGTTTCTCTTTTCTCCTCCGACAACCTTTGTAGATTATCATTTTATAGATTTTTATTTCTTTTTAAAACAATTTTAAGCATGTGGCAGATAGGGATGCAGCCCAGGATTTTGGGGTGTTTAACTGAGGTGAGAAGCAGGTAAATATAAATAATGTTTGTAAATATTGGCTATCTGCTTTCGTGCATTTTTAATAATATTATATAATTCATAAATAATAATATAAATTATATACAAAAAAGCTTCATTAATGGTAATAATTAAAAATTTGTGCTACATTCTTAAGAACTGTTCAGACAGTCCTGGTCAGTTATAACTGGCAGTTAAGTTTACTTTCTTTGTTTTTGTCTTTTTAACCTCTATTTTATTATTAATATTAGAATTCATAAAGCGGTGTTTGATCACCAGTTAACCCATCAGCCCATTCTATTGATGTTCTATCGAAGGGATTGTGGCACTAAGAGCTAATTTTAGTACAAAGACAAATTTAGCACCTGCATAAAAAAAAAAAGTTTGAGTGCTGCTGCCATAAATAACTATTGGATCCTCTGTAGTTTATACTTAACTTGAAGTCTAATGAGTTTCTACGGGTAAAGTGGAAGAGCAGCCATGGGGCGAGGTGTGAAACAGAGGGTTCATCACTCTGAGCGGGATTCGTAGTTCTGGCAAGTGAGCAAAGCTGACACCTCCCATCCCTTTGAGTTGGCATGAGGCGTCTCAGTGCTCCTCAACAGAAACCAACAAAGGCCTCACACACGCCATAACTAAGAGACATCAAATGTTGGCTCGTCGGGTGGAGAGAATGTGTAAATATATCTTCAAATGTGTCCTCGTGTGTCGTTTCTTCCCACTGTCTTTATGTTGCTCTACCTCGTCTCTTCCCCTGTTGTGGGGGAGTTTGGCTGTTGTCATGAAGCTCTGTTCCTCCGTTGGCTGATCAATAATGTTGTTGTTTTTTTTTTGTTTCAGAGGAGAAGACACAGCTGGTTCTAAATGTCGACAAACAGCTTGAAGAAGTCAGAGAGTTGGTATGTCTTTGATCAGTAATTTTCTCCCTTTCCTATTTTCTAAATTATGAATTAGTGTAAAGGAGGTGGGGGTGAGGGGGTGGGGCAGTTTTCACTGCAACCAGACAACTGCACCTGTATTATTCTGGTGCTGACATGACATGCAGACATGCACGCACTTCACATGGCGGTAAGGAGGCTTTCTCCTCACATGATGCTTCCCGGTAATCTGCTTTTAAGTGACACCCTCATGACACATTTCATGCCATTATCTTGAGGTGGAAGACTTCGTGTTGCTGTTTAGAAAAAATGAATAAATAAAGATAAGCAGTCATCCGACAGAGACAAATTGTTTTTGCACTTGTCTCGTTATGGAATGGTGATTAGTTTCCTCCAAGTCTGCGGAGAAGAGATCCGTGCACCAATGCATCAGATGTACTTCTCCCTCATCCGCTGTGACACTGTTAGGCCCATTCATGTCAGTGCAATAAAGGGCCCCACATATTTTGATGCTGTATTTATTTTGAGTTGTTCTACTTTGTTGCTACTTTTATCACAGCTGAGTGACATGAGCAGAAGATATTTTGTTATCAAAGTCAGCACTGGAGCATAATAAGGAAGATAATGTTGAGCGAATTGTAAAAATAAGCAATGATTTAGATTTAGTAGATTTACCACGTTGTATATTGTACCACAGTTCTAAAAAAATAATACTCACAAGTTACTCTGG
>JAUZNJ010035303.1:0-23018 GCA_034780135.1 Jordanella pulchra
AAGCTGTATGCAACGCAATTTCGTTCTGTATGCACTCTGTGCATACAAAATGACAAATAAAAAGTCTAAGTCTAAGTGCCATGATAAGGCAATAATTGGAGAAGTTGTTGGCTGTGCAAAATAGTATTGGTTCGTAAGGCTAACTCATTGAAGGTATGTATATAACTAGGTTTAATAACCATTATGTCACTCTGTGTATATTATAAGAAGGCATAGAATTTAAATCTTTGCATTTGGATACCAGTGTCTAAAAACGTCCAATTAAGCAGATTTATCTTGCTTTTCCTTTGGTGATTATGACTCTTTTGTTAAAACTGCAGTAAAGTATCCTAAATGTGATTTACTGAAGTCTGCAGAGAGTCTGTCTCTGCTGCCTTAAAGATCTGCAGTCGTCCTTGAAATTAGGAGGAGGTTTATTTTATCCTCTTTGTTAGGAGTTTTATTTATTTATTTATTTGTTTTTTGATGTGGTCAAGCTTATTCAGCGCCTCGGTCCCAACAGGAAATCGAAGAAGACAAGAAGAAGGCAGAGCAGGAAGGTATCGCCGTGACGACGCCCCGGAGACCCCGAACGCATGAGCCAGAGACGGACCGGCTGAGGACGGAGAAGGAGAAGGAAAACTTCACAGTCACTGTGGATCTATCCAAGCCGTCAGGGGTGAGATGCAGTTTTACAGTGGCGCTTAGTGCAGCCACACAAAGACCTGTTCTCGTCTTGTTATACGCAGCGAGGAACATGTGTTGACTCCCGTTGATTTCCAGTCATTTTCAACCCTATGTCCTGAACCTGAACTTAAAATCTGTTCACATCTTAGTCCTAAACCTGTTAGCAAAAAAGGTCCTCATTGATGCCAACACAGGAGCACATCCAAAACCTACATCTTTAACCTCTTGACGTCTTTAGTGGCAAATATGCAATAGACAGTTTTTATTATGTAAACATCCAGGAAGGTGTGTGCATTCTTTCAATACGAGTTATTTCACATTTAGTGAAAACCTAGAAACCTTCAACAACCATTTGCTGCTGGTGTCCGTTGTCAGTTATTGTTATAACTTTTGTCAACTGTTTTCAGTTTTCCCTGAATTTCTATTTGATTTTTTTTTTTTAATTATTAAATCGATATTAATCTATCCCAATTTGGCAATTAATTAAAGGCAACAAAGACATATTTGTTTTTAATATGCATGTATATAGATTTTTCTATTCATTTTTATTTGTATAGCCCCAATTCACAACACATGTCATCTTGCTTGTTTGTTTGTTTTTTAAACAGAAAAACATGCAACACTTTCTAACCGATCTACAGTTATTATTGATCCCTATTTTATAGAAACCACACTGCTTTATTTATGCTTGTTTTATACAGATTGCAAACCTAGTTTACTGTTAAGGAAGTAAAACAAACAAATTGTCTTTATTCCTCGAGTAACTTGAACTAGACCGTTTTGCCCCTGTTGCAAAAAGCTTTAGACGCATCTCATTTAGAGCATCAACCAACATTAACTTATATCACGATGTTCTGCTGTGGATCTATCCCCTCCTTTCTTCTTTTCTTCACGTGTTTTTTGTTTAAAAGCCGCTTTTCCTCTCATAGACTCCAAGCCTGATTAAAGAAGCCCTCCTAAACCTGTAGAAACGGATCATTAGCAAATGTTGTTAACTTTATGCTGACGACTAAACAGAACAACTTAGGATATTCTGTTTTTCTATGTTCAAAGCTATCTTTTTGTAACATAACTGTATTTTTAGCTGTCAAACTTAAAGGTGGCTCGGATGAAGAAAGTCCTGCTTACGAGCAGAGTGGAAGACGTGTTCGTTCAGGACTCTCCTGCGATTAATGTGATTAAAAGAAACTAAAAGTTAAACAGCCGAACCATCATCTCACCGATCAGAACTTAGTTTTGGAAATCCACTTTATCTCCTGCCGAATTGTTGCCCTCCTTCCTGTTTACCGCCTTTATCAGATTAGTTCATCTGAGACGGGTATTTGAAATCTGCAGCGATTGGATGAAACGGGTGATCTGGCTGGGATGGATTTCATTATAACTTGGCCTAAATTTTCTAAATGTTACCAGATGAGAGTGTGAGTCTATATCTCCTTTCTGTAGAGTGAGTTCATGCTTCTCTCCAGCTCTGTTTATACTGCATGAAGATTTGATTAGGGAAACTCTGAAGGGATCCGACCTGCTAGACCAACGTTAGCAACCTTAACAACACAGAGACATTTCTCTTCTCTAGTGTCTGCTATTAAAAAGTTTTATAAGACAGGCTAGACCTTCTCAAGGGTTAAAGAACAACAGTTGGTTTAATTCCTGCTTTTTTAGACCTTTCAAAATAGTTTTTTGCTGTTTTTGTGTGGCCAGTTAACATTTTAATAAATAAAACGTGTTTAGTATCATTAATCCCATGATAACCCTTTGAAAAAAGTGTTTTTTTTTACTTAAATGTAAGTTTAATATATACTATAAATCGTTTTTTTTTAACCAGTTTAAAGATTGAACATCTAATTTTAGCTTTAAGACCAAGAAAACAAGAGCTAATAAAGTATTTTTTTTAAAATTATAGTTTCCAAATATTAGGAAAAGGAAGAAATAGAATTTATTTTGCAGAAAAAATGAGAACTGCTTGTATCATCAGTGTGATTCTGTTGTGGAAATTCAACACATATATGAGAAACCTAAAATTTTAGAACAACTTTTGAACCTTTTTGTATGTAAAATGAATTCCCAGGTCGTTATTATTATTATTTTCTTATTATTTTAGACTAATATAATGTTGTAACATCTACTGCTCTGTAAATATCCTACAGGACCAGGGCTGGAAGATGGAAGGAAAGTATAAAACTGGCACTTTGTTAATGACTGATTTGTGGAATTAAAGAAAAGTCCAATTTTCTTTTTGGCTTTTAGAGCGAGGAATGCGTTGTGGTGAAAGTTCACTATTAGAAGAGATATTTATGTGACAAAATTACGGATTTTGAACCAAGCTGCTTTTGGAGCGTAAATATTTTCCCTTTATCACACAATCCAGTTCTGTTAAGGCTGGGTTCGGCTGCCCTCTTCTGAACCGGTTCCTCCTTCATGTTTGTTTGCCTCAGGAGAAGAGAGTTATAAACGAATGGAAACCCAGCACGCCTCGTGGCCGTAAGAAATCAGAGGAGAGCGATAGTCCTAAAGGTCCCAGCGACGGGCACAGCCCACCCAGGCGGACGGGGTCTGGAAGAGTCGGCCGAGGCGGTCAGAGAGGAGGAGGAGGAGGGCGCCAAGAAAGGAGAGAATGGGAGCCCAGAACTCCCAGAGAAGGAGAGTCTGGTGACTCTGGAGGCCAGGGACGCAGAGGAGGAAGAAGAGGAGGAAGAGGAGGTGGTGGTGGAGGTGGTGGGGGAGGAGGAGGAGAAAGTACACCAGGTGGAATTGACAGGAAGTCCAAGGTGAGAAAGGATGATAGTTTATAACATTTTTCCAGAGACGCACCAATATGAAAAAATATAAAAATAATGTTAATTCTATGGTTCATAACCGATCATTACATTTCAAATATCCATCCATCCATCGATGTAGAGATAACTCCATTAAAATATTTAATCAAGTTATTTACAGTCTGTAATAAACAACCTCTTCAATTCAAAAGAATGTTTTGAACCTAAATTACAGATAAACATATGATCACAGCAACACAACATTTATTGTTTTTTCATTCATTAATTTATCCATTATTTAGGTTATTTAACCATCAGATCGCCTTTCATAGCTTAACTGTTGCTATAAAACATGCAACATTTAGTGCAGTTACATCATATGTACCTCTGAGACTCGTTTTTCTATTTATTTCCATCTAGTTTTTCTATTATCGTGATAAATTAGTCGCCATGATACGAATAGTATTTTTGGCATGCAGGCACAGCTGTGCAGCTACCTGAGAAAAACTGTTATTGTTATCATGATACTAAGATTTTAAATCCATATTTATATCAGTTCTGATAGTGGCTTATATAAAGGCTAATTACTGATGTCTATGTTAAATGTTTTTACCCATGATCCAATAACCTATAGAAGTTAATGGCGGTTAGAGAGCGGGGAGTTCAGTGCTGCTGAGCTCTGATCAATCATGCCTCTGCAGGTTCTATAAATCATCTGTAAATGCAAAGTACATGTAGGGGTGGGGCCTGTACCCCCTGCATTATGCAGCCTCCTGCGTCATATGAATGAGGGTTAATTCATAAAATCTGATGGTTAGCTGAAGATTTTCCTTAAATGCATTCATTCCCCAACTATTTTTAAAGTCCATGTAAACGTCCAACATTTAATATTTAGACTCTGTATTTATTCTAATATTATTATTGTTATTTTTTTTTTAAGCCGTTACTGGTGCTGATTCTGCACTGAAACCAGTATAGTGGGAATATTTCTTCTGTTTATTGTAACCCAAGTTTTCAGAAATCTTCTCTGCATCCCATCTACTTTTCTCCTCCCTGAATTAAAAACAATCTGCGTTTGCAAAACGACCGACCTGATGTTTGTTTTGTTTTTTTGGACAGGAATGGGAAGAGAAGAGGCGACAGAACATAGAGAAGATGAATGAGGAAATGGAGAGGATAGCGGAGTATGAGAGAGGACAGAGGGTATCAGAGCCACTGGGTTCTTTCTGCTGTTTCATTCAGTATTAACTGTGTCACAGTTTTCACCTTTGGTTTGTAATTTGTCTGTTCAGCCGGACGGAGATAAACCGATCCGTAATTTTTTGGACGACCCCAGGCGTTCTGGTCCCACTGCAGATACAGACCGAAAAGAAGGCAGCAGGAGGCACGTACGGAACTGGGGAGGGCTGGACTTTGAAAACGTGAAAACAGGAGCTGAACTAGAGAGAGAGTGGACTGTGAGTCGTTCCCTTTGTCAATACTTGGGATCAAACGATAAGCATGTCGTGAATCATAATGCTTCAATGCTGCTGATGTGTTCAGAGCCGTCGCCCAGGTCCGAAAGGTGGCTCTGTGGACATGACGATGTCAATGACCGGCCGCGAGCGAGCGGAGTATCTTCGCTGGAAGAAAGAGCGCGAGCAGATTGATGAGGAGAGATTAGCTCGGCACCGTAACGCCACAGGCCAGTGGAGACGGGAGTGGGACGCACAGAAGACTGAGAACATGTGAGGACGGATTTAGTCTCTAGATTTTTAATTGATAAAATGCCTCCATCCCACTGCAGCAAGATTAGAGGCAGTTTATTTTTCCTCATACCGATAAAAAAAAAAGATAAAATAAATATATACATTTATTGCAAAAGGACAGAAATCCATTTTTGGAAGCATCAACGGTGCAGGTTTCTGAGTTTCATAGGAGATTCATTGAAATTCAGTTTAACAAGAAAATAGATTTAAGCAATAAAATAATCTGAAAAGTTAGAAGAATTGAGATTGTTATGAGAGACGCACTTATGCAGACAATAGATGAGAAACATTACAACGTTCCTTTCATCTCATTTTAGGTTTCTTACCAAGTGTTATAAAGCACTGTTCTTGTCCCTTTTTTTACAGCCATTGACATCTGCAACAACTCCTGAAAAACACTTTGAGGGTTTCAACATTTAATTTCCCTTCAAGATTAAAGATTAAGATTAGTTATGGTGTCCCTCAAGGTTCTGTGCTTGACCCTCTTTGTTTTCCCCTTAAGGACGTATTTTACAGAATTGCAACAAGTAGTGTAAAAAAAAATAATTATCACACAATGTAGTGCTTAAACTATAATTTAAATCGAACACCCATTCCTGAAGTCACAAGCTTTTCCTGTTAAATTAGATCATTACACGTTTAAAAAGGAAACAGCGAGGAAGCACCATGTAGCTTACTGTCGGAGAAGAAGCACCATTTGCAGAAGCGACACCCTAAGGCTGTTGCCATTTGCTGCCCTTCTTTCTGTATACATTTATAACAATTAGAAGCCACAAAAAGCTAAACAAAAAAAAAATAAAAGGAAGCAGCTCCTTTAGGGTCTACCTTATGTATTATTGATCAAGAAAGTTTTTTAAATCTATTGTACCTGTGCTGATTAGCAAGTAATGCAAGTACCGACATTTGGACACCAAATGTTAGGTCACATTTAGGGAGGTCATAAACATAGTCAAAGACAATGGTTATAAAGAGTGTTGAGAAAAAAGGTTTTTAGTCGATGTTCATAAAAAATACAAATGTACTTCTATTAAAGTTTGTTTTTCTCCCCTTATGGCTCCATTTACAGGTTTAAGGAGGACCCATATGCGGCTGCAGAGGGCATAACAAGTGAGGAGGGTGGCAGAAGAGGCAAGTTCACGTCTCTCTACAGACAGGCTGCTGCCTTTGTTATGCAACAGCATCTGACCCTCGGTCCATTTCCATTTGTTTGCTCTACAGCTTCATGTCCTCACATATACACACTGCACCACAACTTGACATAACAGAAAACATCATCTCCTTCCTCCGGCTAATTAAGCTGGTTATATAAACCACTGCTGTATTTCCCCAGAGTCCAAATTAGCCCCAGCATTAAGCTTCAGTCGTTTTATAATCAGGAGCTTTTATAAATCTGTCCTCTGTGCCTGATGAAGAGTGACATCTATCATCTAAACGGCTTCATTATTTTTCTGATTTAAAAAAAAAAAAGATTTAAATTAATTAAAGTCATGGTAACGAGGAGATAAAGGTTCTAAAATAATTTCCATTTTTATCTAAAGTGCACAAAAAGCGCATCATATTCTATATAATAAAGGAATAAGAGTGTCCAATGAATCAGCAGCCTGGAGAAGACAAGAACTCTGAGCTTCTCCTCTTTTTTTCATCAGTCTTTCATATAATTGTAAAAGGACTTTGGTGCGCGACTTTTTCTAGCATTTCAGTTATTTAGGGTTGGCAGACGGTCATTTCTGTAAAGCTAGCTGGAATTTAATCAGAATCTGACAGAGAAATGGCTCAGAATACAAAGGCAACACTTATCGTCCTGCTTTCATCATCAGGAAGCTTTTTATAGATCTGCAGTCACACGTGTCACATCATTACTTCGTACACATGTTGACATAACTTCAATAACTGTTTGGGAAAACATTACCCTTAATAATTAACAAATAAGTGATACTAGGGTTTAACAAACACATACATGAATAATAACAGCTGTTCATCAAGTTGTGCTGAGGGCTGGACTTTGACTAGGCCGTTGTGTCACCTTGATTATTTCTTTCTTTTTTTTTTTTTTTATTGTAGATTAGTTGCAAGGGTTTCAGCAGCTCCAGCCTCTCCAACAGATTGGCTTTAATGAAATAAATTATGACATATTTGATATGATATATTTTTAAATGAAAGCCTTAAGAAAGACTTCCTAAAAAGACTTCAACAGAATCTGGTACAAAGTTATGACAATTGTTTTATCAAGTTTATAAAAGCCCTGAAGGCTCTTTTATAAAAGTGAACATTTCCAACGGTGCCTAAAGTTTTTTTAGCAGCTGTCTTTTAAGTGTTTTAACTTTGAAATGATCTTTATCTCTGTGAAGAATGGGACACTAGAATTAAAACACTTATTAAAAGGCAGCGGTTGCCTCTCTAAGGTCGTTGCTGAAGTCTTTCCATCTAGGCATCGTCATGTCTATAAACTGCCAAAACACATTAATCACTTGCGTCAATTAATAAAAATCTGGTTAACCCAGATTTTGCTTCGTAACTGTTGTGACAAATATGAAGTGTGAAGTTTGCTTTTTGTACATTTTAGTTTGGATTTTTAGAAGTTTATAAAGACGAGATCATTTATACGTACATTTTAAAACCGTTGTGTTTACCACGGCTAAACTCTTTTACTACATCTCTGGAGGCGAACCTAATGTTTGCGTTTACACAAAGGAACCAAAGCCTTTGATCAGACAGGACAAGGTGCTAATTTCCATTAAATGTTTCCACTTGTCTTTCCACCATCAAACAAACGGATCACTGTATTTCATGGATAGTGTGTCTTTCCGCAGCGAAGGAGCGTAAACCGCATACAGAGCATCGGGGAAGAGCCTCAGGTCAGACCACGGCATGGCGCTGAGATCTAGTCGTTTGTTTCCCTTGTTTGTATGATTCTGTCAAAACAAAGCTCACCTGCTTGACGATTCAGCTCCTAAAGTTGTTTCAATTTGAAATCAAGGAGCTAAATGAAACTAATTTTTACAGATTGTTTCCCAGATTTATTTCTAGCTGTACCATCGGTAATGGAGCAACGTTAAAACTTTGGATAAAAGATCGGATTTATATAAAGGGTCTTCAGAAGGACTTGCTCTGTTTTTCTTTGCAGCTTATAGCTCATAGAATCAACCTCTGATCCCAGCTTCACACTGACAGCGTGTGAATGTAGTGTGGCATGTGGTAACCCACACTGCATGTAAGATCTGTTCACGCCTTCAAGTCTAATTGTTGTTTTTCTTCTTTCTTATTTTTTTAATCAGTTTCATATTTAACCATGTTAAAGCTTGCTCTGACATGTGTCTGTGTTTGGGTCCTGGTTTATGAGCCAGTCTAGGACCTTTTCAGGTGCAGCTACTAACCTTCTAAAGAACAGTGGGCCTTATGGGGACCAAAGCCCCGGTCCTAATGCAACAAACCCCCATCTTAAGCTTAGGGACAGAGGGAAGAAGTGAGCAAGGTTGTGGTGAAGATTTGGGTCAGGATTATACCTGTTAAGAATTGTTTTAAAAGTCGCTAGAATAGATGGAAGTAAATCCAAAGTCCTTAAATCTGTAGAAACAAGAAACGGGATTTGTGTTTTATTATAATTTTTAAATCCAGGTACGACTGAAGTATCCTTACATTAGATCTTCCTCCATTCCATTATTTTCCCTCCAGATCTCTTTCTTTACAGTCAACACACATAAAACATAAACTGATAAACAACCTCTGGTGAACATCTTTTATTTCCCTACCACACATTCACCTCTGCTTTGCTGTTTAGTGAAAAAATATGCTTTTATTTTTGAAAGTCAAATCCCCGGCCAGTCGACCTTTGCTGCACGTCTTCCCCTCTCTCCACACCCCTTTCCTGTCTATTTACTTTCAAAAATAACGCACAATAAAGGCCACTAGAGCATAAAAAAAGAAGAAATTTTCAAACAATTATAGATAACAGGTCATTATTATTATTATAAGGAACCGTTTGGGAGGAAACCTAAACTTTGTGGATGCAAAAACTTAGTTTAGTCATTGAAAGACAACCCAGGAAGCAACAGGTATTTAGCCTGCTATGAATTAGAAACACCAGAGTAGAATCTCCACAGTAAAACAAGCTTTATAACAACATTTATTGAGTGCCTTCTCACCTTCAACCTTGGTTTAAATCTGCTGCGGCTCACTTGAATGAGCCCACTGCCTTCTGGAGAGAAGTAGTTTGACCAAAATAACAAGAAGTATGTTTAGAAGATTTAAGATAGGGCTGTAAATCAAAGATGGTTTCAGCAGTTGTAAAGTATGATGTTGTGGAGCACGATTCTGCCTATTTCTCATCAGAAACACATAGACATGATTTCTTTTGTTTGTTTATTCATTGATTTTTTATTTTTTTTTATTTTATTTTTTTTACAATTTGGTAACCATGTATAGAAAAACTAAACACTCAGTAAAGTCTCACTGCAAAAAGTGATTAAAATAAATGTATTTACAGTTTTGGCTCCAAAACCTTGAAAAATGTTGCTTTTAACTACGGACCAGCATCTTTACTTCCTGTTTTCAGTTGCCTCTAACCTAGTGTGAGTTGGCAAGCTGCTTTTAAAATGTATGTTTTATCATTTCTGAGTGTTCTAACATCTCTTTATTATCAACGTTTTATCAATTATTGATATTATTTTTGGAACAGCTTGGCCAAGCTTCATCACTATAATGAAGCCTGATTATGTTCTACTTACTTTAACCATCAATGTCTCCAAAAGACGACAGCAAGCGGCCTCCTAGAGGACCAACATTCGGGGACTTCCTGTCCCAGGGCAGGAACCAGGGGCCCCGGGGGGACCGAACCAGAGGGAGGGGCCGAGGACCGAGACAGAGCTACAGGTGAGTCCAGAAACTCTTGATATCTTGATAAGAACTTTTCAACTCAGAAAAGCTGCTGCAAGCCCACGTTGGCATAAAATCAAATGAAAAATGTACTTTATGTTATTACTTTATTTAGAGTTTATTTAATCTGGAACAAGCTAACTATCTCCAAAGTTCTAAACTTGGGCCTCATGGACAAAAGACGATGGATTTATATCAGCATAAACACCCAGAATATCTCCTCCATGTGTTTAAATAAGCTTTTGAACGGTGCCTTCGAGCCAAAACTTTGTCAATACATCTCGAAGACATTTGTTACACTCACCAAAAAACATCCTGAATAATAACAGAGACCAAATAAATAAAATCCCTGAGAACAAAGTTTGTCAGCTTTATTATATTATTTGCGTCACTGAGTGAGCTGTTACTAGTCTGAGTGTGCAGAGACACTGAACTCTTGACAAACTCTTCTTCATCACATCGGCTCTTGCTTCATTCCTTCTCTTTGCGTTTAAAAACATTTTTGTTCTTGCTTGGCTTCATCTCAGCACTTAACTATATGTAAATGAACCCTGCCAACCGGCCAATCAATGACAGGCCTTTTTCACCCAATAACAGTAATTCATGCTATTACTGCATTGGGATGTATGAAAACAACCAATTACAACCAGTTTGTCAATTTCTGCACCTACAGTATCAAGATATTGCACCAACAATACCAAACCAGATGGCAGGATTTTAGAAGAAAAAAGCAGTAAATGTTAATGATGTTAATAAAATTAACACTTAAATGTTAAATGCAATGTTATGTGTATTCAGGTTATGAGTTATATAGCTGAACAACAGTACAGTGATGTCCCATATGGCTAACACAGAGCCTGCTTTTTAAATACCCTACTGTTGTGCTACTTTACTGGGACATTATGAATATATTAAATAACTGGAACTGGAAGTTTTAGTTCATTCAAAGGTCATTCAGAATCAAGGGTAAAATCAATAAATTATCATTAGTTAAGTGATTATAACTGTATCCTGCTTAATACCAGGGTTTTTAAGTTTTTTTACTCACGGTGGGCTCTGTCCTGGTTTGGCTGTTGAAATCTAAGTGGCTTTAACCAATTTTAGCAATTTAGACTATAGTTATTGGCAGAGTTATTTACCGTTATCCAAGGACATGTCTCTGTTAATTCGTCTTTTATCCACAGGGAATAATTCTGACCTGAAAGATAAATCGTTCACTGTATAAAATATGGTAATGTTACCTTTATTAACTGACAATCACTAAAACTAACACATTACTGAAAATAAGCACAAGGACATAAACACAAATACAAAGGGGGGAAATGGGTTTTCAGAGTCCATATAAGAGTCTGTGGGGAAGCTTCAACTTCGGAGTTTAATGCATTTAAAGTGTCCTTTAAAAATAGCAATTAATGTGAAATAGGCCATAAGCGGCCGTAGCCACCAGCTGAAAGAGGAAGTTGAACCTAAAACATTTACTTATATGACCTCGGTTGCAGGATGTGAGGTCAGAAAGGTCAGAAGAGAGTCACCGTTTTATTATTTATATATGACTTGATCTGATCACTACCTTTTAATCAGCTTCTGAAATCACTCGGATTGAATAAAAAGCAGTGAGAAGTTGAACCGGCACCAAAATGGTTCAGTGGCCTGTACTTGTATATCAAGTCAGGACACTTGACTAAAGTCTCCTGACATTACATTCAGTCATTCACCCATTCATGCACACACTATTGGTGGCAAACTACATTGTAGCCCCAGACGATGGTGACATTGAAAGCCAGAGCTGGGGCTTGAACCAACAACCACTGTCAGATTATTTGCCCTTTTTTATTAATTAAGTGAACGCTAACTGTGATGTAGCTGTTTTTATTGTAATCCAGCATTTATGCTAGGAGAGACTTTCTACTGTTAGAAGGACTTTTAAACTGGTGGTTCTGGTTGCTCTCAGACGAATGTTGAAACTTAGCTCTAAAAAGTGCATTAGTACACAAAAGCCTTCCACATCTGCTGTGCCAGAATGTCTTTTTCTATCATGTTACAAACATTTTATGTAACGACCTCTACGTTTCCATCTTCAAATCCTCCCCCTCCAAAAACAGCAGAGAAGTTAGTGCTGCTCCGCCATGCAGCACGACTAAATGGGAGCTATTTAGGTGATGTTGCCTTTAACTAGTGTAAATAGTTCCAGAACAGACTCTGAATTGATTCGTGTTTCTGATCTAGCATGTCCCTCTGCTTTAGCATTATTTTCTTACAAATACAAGTGAGGCTTCGCTTAGGAAAGACCAGTGACACCCTCTAGTGGACGCTGGCAAAACTACAACACTGAGAGAAATTCCCCTTAAACTGACGCTATCAGTTTTAAAAGGATGGAACAAGTTTACTAATACACCGTTAATCAATAATTAATCATCAGTTTATTATTTGTTTCCATACGTATTTAGAATTAAATTGTCCCCCCTCGAGAATACATTTATGCTTCTTGGCACACAGACAGACGCTCTTTCACAGACCAAAACAGAGAAGTAGTTACATTTCACACCTGAGTGAATTCCTTTGTTATTTTTGGTGGTGTGCATTATTATTTGAGGTGAAATGTGCTTAAGTTTAATTGTTAAGGTTTACCTCACAAAAACTGTTATTGGGATGGCAGACATGTTGGCAGCTGAGCGGAGCGTAAATCCAAAGGGAAGCACAAGAGCAATGTCAGACGAGATCAAAGCAGCAATGTTTGCGGAGTAATGTGTAGCTTCTGAGAGAAAACCGATGCAGCATATTACCACAAACTCTTCGTCTGTTGAGCACGGTGGTGGAGGGGGGATTGCTGCAGCGCAATAAAACCTGGGCATCTATAGTTCAAAGTTCAGCCATAGACCTCTCCCATACAGAATGTTGTTTAATGGTTCAGTCTTATCTGTAAGGTCTGTTGTCTTTGTTGCCAAACCTTTTGTTAATAGCATGCATGACAACCGCTGGGAAGGAGAGAAAGAAGAAGATGATGAGAAGGAAAAAGAGGATAAGACGAAGAGGGAGGTGAAACCTACAAATAAGAAGATTAAGAAAGAGGGAGAAGATGAAAAATCCAACGAGAAAACAGAGGAAAAGAAGGTAAGGAGGGTTTTCTGTTTTGGACCTTCTGAGGTTAATCCTTGAAGGTTTTGCTTCCTTAAAAGTTTTGAAATATTTTCCATCTAATTCACTTCTTTTTTTTTTTCAGGTGGAGGAGAAAACTGATGGCGAGTTGGGAGAGGATGATGATGAATGGGAGGATGCCAGTGATGAAGAGGAAGTTGGAGAAGGAAGCGACTCTGAACAGGAGTCCAGAGGGGGCGAGAAGAGAGACAAAAATAAAGAAAGCCCACCTACCTCTGCCAAGCAACATTTACAGAAAAAATCAGCAGAAGGCCCCAAGGAGCAGCGGACACCGAGGCCGAAGGTCCGCATCCCTCCTCCAGCGGCCGCTCAGGAGACGTCAGACGGAGGAAAACCCGTCAGCCCCTGCTTCCTGCTGGAAGGCCACCAGCCTGTGTCAGACTGGGGGGAGGAGATGGAGATGCAGTCACCCAGGAGCAGCATGGGGGAGGAGAGTCCGCTGAAGCCCTCCAGCACCGAGTCCAGTCCTCCTCAGAGGAAGGACAAGGAGGAGAGCCCAGCCGGGGGCTCCAGTGAACCCAGAGAGCCACAAGAGGAGCAGACTGGTGGGAAAGCCATAGATGTATCGTCTCCTTCAGCAAACCTCCAGCAGACTGTCACGGTATCAAAACCAGAACCGGTCACCTCAGAACCTTCTGCTGTACCACCGTCCTCCGATCCCGTCCTGTCTGAAGATTCCGACCCTGCGACCCGCTCTGAGGTCGATGGAGCTGCTGCACCAGCCGTGCAGACTCCACACGCTGCTCCATCAGAAGGTAAAACAACAGTCAGGCTCTGCGGTTCTGACCCGACCTGAAGAGTGTTAAACATGTTCCTCCAGTCTTCATCAGGGCTGAAGAATCTTTCTGACCCGGCTGATCCAGTCTGATCCGATCAGCTGTAGACAGCTCCATGTACAGCCTCGGCTAAAAAAACAAACGGGGTTCCTACAGTCTAATAAAATCTAGTATTTGATTTCATGTATTTAAAATGTTTTCACCATATTACGATAAACTAATTTAGCTTTACTTATAATTTAATGACATTTTGAGATTTTATTATTTTTTGTGTGTTGGCTGAAAGACTTAATGAGCTACAAGCAAACAAACATCCTGCAAACACTTAAATGGTGCAAACTCCAAAACGCTGAAAAGCAAACAGAAGAAATAGAGTAATCAGAGTAAATGAACAAGATTAAGCCCACATGTTTAAAAAAGACACGAAGGAGTTAGTTTCTTTCTTCCCTCTAACTTTCTTCTTCACATCTTGTTTGTCTCCTTATGTAGGATCTGAACGTATCGTCGACTCCCCCTGGTGGTGCATCCTTTTTGTGAATCGAGTTTGCAGCTTTCTTTAATGTTGTGTTTTGTTCTTGCAGAGTTTTTCTTCTGCATTTATTTTTTTTTTACGTCACAGATTATTTGTCTGTTTGCATCACATCTCATCATTTTTGATACATTAAACTGTTTACTATTAAGAAACAAACACCCATTTATTATTATTTATTATTATTTTATCTATAATTTTCTCAGCAACAACAACAGGTTTTGTTAAGTCGTGATTTTTAAACATAGTAGATTCAGATTTTGTTGTTCTGCAGTTTGCTTTGGAGTGAAAATCAGTGCGATAATGTTGGTCCTGTTTACTAGGAATTAAATGAAAAAGCCAAAAACCCGGTTATTGACAAACTATTAACTATAGGTCGTGCCTGTTCTGTTCTAAGAAGATAAAAAATGTTTGTTGTTTTCGTAACTGTTTTTCACCTTTACTTTATGTTGCAGAGGAACAGTTGGACCCTCCTCTGTCTGCTGCACCAGTTGAGGCAGAGCAGAGTCCCCCCGAAGTCGATGCTCCGCTAGCTGAGGTAGAGATGTCTTCAGAGCAGACGGAATCAGGTCTGGATCTTATCGCCAACTTCATAATATCTCTGATTTCTCCTGTTTGGCAGTTTACTAAAGATTAGTCCCATAAACCCACATAAAGCCTCGATTACTCACCGAGTGGGATCTTCTTGACCACCAAGCTTGGATGCTAATGAAATTCCAGATTTCACTCTTATTCATTCAGTTAACATTTCACAGCAGTTGTTTCCAGACTTGTTCTTGATGCGAAGCCAAACCACCCTTCATCAGTGTATCAAGGAAATCTTCAAACTTTGATTTCATTATTTTATCTTTGACCATCCAAAACTTTTTTTTTCCCCCAATTTTTCTTCCACTATGAACTGGTTTAAAAATAGTCCAGTTTGCCCCCAGCTAAGGTTTGGTCCTTTTATGAATATCTAAAAAGCAACATCCTTGATTGGTTTTGATCTGTGCGTTAGAACATCTACTGTAAGCCAAGTCACATTTATTAAAAAAGCATTTTTAAAACCAGCAGGCACTGAACACACAGCTGAACAAGAAACCAATAGAACCATTAAATTAGAAATTGAATCAAATGGAAAGCTGCCAGAAGTAAAAGTGAAGATCGACATCTTTTATCGAGTCGAGCTCTAAAAATGGGCTGATTTGAGGAGTTGTTGGATTCAAACATCCATAAATGTAAAGAAGACAACAGCAAAAAGTGGGAGTGACCCAGTTACAATGGACATACAGCTCTAAAGGAAGTGGGGTCAATAGCTGGATGCCCTTATCACATGGTTTACTCATTAGTACTCCTTCATCCAGGGTCCAAACTAGTTCAGCATTGGTCAACTGTCCTCAGTTCTCTGCACAAGAATTTCATTGTCCCATCAGGAAATTGGAGAATGAGTCCTTGAAGCAGTTCTTTCCCTCGGTCAGGTCAAAGTTGAGGAATATGCAGCCCTTATCTATGAGAAGTAAAATTCTTATACTAAAAGTGGAACCGCTACATGAAGGAAATAAAAGCTCATACTATCATTTCTAAAATAAGTATCTAGAGAAACATTAGATAAAACTGCATTATTATTATTACATTATTCTAACAGGAGTAGATTCAAAATTGGCCAAATTCTCCTCAAGCAAGTTAGTCAGAGAATAAAGCTGGCTGAGCAGCGTGTGACCGGCCCTCAAAGATCACTAAACGTTTTCGCTAAAAGTTGTCATGAACTTTGAAATTTGCTTCCCTCCTTTGAAGCATAATGGTGTCAGTCAGATGTCTGCAGTTTTTTTCCCCCCCTGCCTTGGATTTAAACAGCAAATTATGCTTCCTCTGGTTTGTCATGTTTGGTGATATTTTAGTTTTGAACAGCCTGATTATGCTCCCCATCGGTTTTAAAGTATTAAGCCTAAATATCTGAAATAATTCAGACTCATTCTTGTTCAAATCTGCAACAAAAGACAAGTTGAAATGCTCATTTAAATCTTTTTGGAGTAAAAGAAATGCTATAAAGACATTTTACTGTGTGTGAATAATGTTCATGTTCAGATCGGACAAAGATTTTAAATTTAAACTTTCTATTTGTTGAAACGTAACGATTAACTTTTAATGTACTTTTAAGGGCAAAACTGAGAGTCTTCAAAAATAATATCTACACTCTACTGTCTTGTCTTTGTGAGCACTTGAATTCAGAGATCCCCATGCTTTCATAAATCATTAGTGTCTCCATCTGCAGCTCTGGGGCCTCTTGTGGGAAGGGGAATTACTCATTCTCTCAGGAATCAATAATCCGCTCACATTTCCTCACGAGCGATCTGATGGTCTGTCATCTGCACGCTGTGGTTTAAAAGTGAAGCTAAGTGAATAAACCGCAGGCTGCAGTCATTATCCCTCTTTTTAAAGCCATTTAGCTCATGTCATCAGCGTCATCACTTAGGCTAATGGAAAAGTTCGTTTTAAATGTTTAGGGCTCATTTCTTGGCTTTCTTTTAGCTTAAAAATCAGAAAGTAAAAGGATCAAGTGACGGACTGGTCTGGTCCTGATCAGGTACTATGAGCTAAAACATGAACTCCCTCCATATTATTTAGTTGTTTGTTTTTATGAGCCTGAGTTTGGTCCTTTTTATTGTCTTGTTAATATTAAGTCATTTTATATTAATATAAAAAGATAAATGAAGATGACTAAGAGCTAAAATACATTTTACTTGAACAGAAAAAGCAGTTTCTGGTGAGCAGTTAATCAGAACATATACAACTTTATTCTAACTTTACAGTGTTTTTGGATGCGATCCACACAAAGTCCCCTGCAGACTTTTACCAGCACCTTTCTTCTACTGACAGGCTTCCAGATTTGACTTTTTTCATACTGTATATCCTCTGTAAGCTTTTAAAAGCACAGATGCCGTTCGGTATTTTTGGAACTGAAAATATGGCATCCAACAAACAATAAGATTCATATGCAAAGTGAAGGTAAGTCGTGTTCTGCTGATCTTTATGCTAACTTTATTTAAACGGCTAAACTCAACTATAATATGTGTAGAACAATCTTCAGATTTTGATATCAAATGAACTGGATAAAAAGTGTTTGATCTATTGCAAGAATAAATCTTAAACGAATGAAACACTTTTTTAGTTCTAATTGATTTGAATCATTAAAAAAACATATTTTTTTTTTTTTACTCCCTGCCATCAGTTAAAGACATTAATTTATTTTCTCTCTGCCTTAAAAATCAATATTATTCCTGCTATAACTGACTTTAAAAAACTTAAGAGTACTTTATTTTAAATGAAGTTTGTTTATTTTTAGGTTCATGTCTGTGCTGTAAGATTTTTACTTTACTGTTACAAACACGAATAGTAGAAAATTAATGAATTCAATTCTTCAAAGAAGTTATTTATATTGTTGAAGCAGCAAAAGTAAACCAGAATATAATGTTTTCTCACTTTAAGCATCAGACATTTAGTTCGGGTGAGTTAAAACCTTGGTCCTTAACTCGAGAGGATAAATAATATCTAAAAGTTGAGGCTTTATTAAGTTGATTAAAAAGCTCTGTAATATTTATCCTATTGGAGTTAAAATCCTGTTTTTCAGTGTTAAGTATGGCAGTAATTTTAGGATTTAATTTGAATCGGTTTTCTTGACTAAAGGAACGTTAGATTAACTTTAATCGACTAAAACCTTTCTTATTTTCTGCCAATTCATCCAATGATGAATGTGGGTTTGTATTTTTTTTTTTTTTGGGGGGGGGGGGCGTCTTAGAAGTCAATTATTTCTTAACAAGAAACATTTGGTGTAATATTCACCATTGAATACAACAGATTTAGTTTTATCTCACATTTTTGCGACGTAGATTTACTTTTTTTCTATGAAGTCCCGTCGTCTTCAGCTGCTGTCTTCGTTTTCTCCGCTGTGTCTAAAAAAAGCTTTCCTATCAGCTAAGGACGCGGCTTTTCCAAAAAAGGACTGTATCTGCTGCTAAAGCATCCAGTCCACATTAAAGCCTCTACCACAGTCGGCCCCTCTCTCTCTCTCTACACATTACCTGGGTGGTCCGACGCCCGGCAGTGACAAACTGTAGCATGAGGAAGGAAAGCATTTGAAGTCTTCTAGAAAATTCAAATCAATATTTGTTTCATTTCTGGTAAAACATGTGTTTAATCACTGCAGTTGAACACTTGAATTTATAATTGAAATGGCGAGAAATTATTTTAAGATAAAAAAAAAAAAAGAGTAAAATCAAATCTTTTATTTTATCTGAGACCAAAAGGATCCTTATTTTCCTTTTCATGACACGCCGTTTTTTCAGCGTCAGCGTTGAAGAACAAACTATTATGATTGTAAGAGCAGCCCACTGTGTTTTCTTTATGTTCTTTGGAATAAGTCGACGCTCTGATTACATTTACGGTTCTTGTAACAGTTGTGTGATTAGCAGCAGAAGTCAGATGAGCTCATGAGGGCAATATTCACGTGTTGTTACCAGGGTGAGGATCAGGAAACCAGGGAAATTAGAGGCACAATTAAAGCTTTTAAATGGCTCCTTCGGAGGAAATGAGCTGCAGCCTGCAGCACAGATGACGCTGCAGATATCAGGGAGGCGTTTGAAGTCTGATTGAATTAAATCTGCCACCGAGAGTCCTGTAATACAAGCAAATAACTAATGTAGACACACTTAAACAAACTGGAAAGTATAGCTTTAAATCACTGTTGTTTAACCTCATTAAAACAAGAGCGCCAGAGTCACTGGTTGCTATAGCGATTTCCATGTTTTGTAGACCTCTAGTGGGCTTTGCTCTCTATCCAAATACAAAGAATTGGAAAGTCCTGTCTTACCCAGAACTTATCGATTTCTCAACCATTAGCTTTTAAAAGGATTTGCAGATGATAGTTGAGGCTGAAAATGTTCTTTTTTTTTGTTTTTTTTCTCAGTGTGGTGGGAGAGGGCATGGGATTGTGGTGGATGTATCTGCTCTGCTAACAAACATGGCTTGTGTCATAAGTCACTGTAGTTTAACTGTATTACTAACCCTTCTGTTGAAATAGTCTCAATAGATCCAAAGTGGTAAGGAAGAGAAGGATGACATTTTACAAATCAAATACCCCATAAACTACATTAAAAAGAAAACCTTAAGAAATCAGTCAAATCGCCGCAAAGCTGTTCTATTTAGACTCCGATTATGTAAATATTACATCTTTACCTTTTTTAAGTGATTTCTAAGATCAGATTTTCTGTCAATGAATTCAAGATCTTAACTTTAGTATAAAAAAAAGAAGGAAATCCTGATCACACCATTGTTTTATGTATTTTTTGAGAGCAGTTGTCTGAAATTATGATGCGATATATAGGTAAATAAATCTATATATTCCTTCCAAGGCCTTCCTGTTGCATAAGTCCAACCTCAGCAGCATCTTTGCTTAATTCATTCATTTAGTTTTATCATGACGCTCATTTGCAAAGGAAAACATTCTTCTTCTGGTCGCTAAAATCAGTCGTGTGCAAAAAGTGCACACTCACAATTAATACTCATGAGAGCAGTTTTATTTACACACACACTCGCCATGTTTTGATGTATCTAATGCTTTTAAAGTATCTCCATGTGTTTCTGTCTACAGGTTGACGCTGATGGGAGCAAAGACAGAGCTGAGGAAGGCTGCACCGACGTTTATATCAATCAATGACTTTAATCGTGATCATGAGGGAGCTTTACATCCATGGAGCGGCTGGTTGTTCAGAGCTGGTGTTAAAACATCGGATCTTTGGTTCTAATCCGTCTGTGTTCTGTTTTTCATCCTGGCATCCCTGGCAACGTCTGCATCCTTTTAAATGAGCATTCTTAATGTTTAAATCAACAAGAACAAGATTTTTCTTTAACCTCCATTGAGAACTGAATCCAGTGTTGTCCTGAAGTGAGGGAGCAGGAAGTGATTTCTTGGGCAGTAATTAGAAAGAACGAGGGATTATTCACACTTTATTCAGGATTTAACAAGTGGGGGATTATTTTTTTTCAAACGCGCTGAGATTTGTTTCATTAACAGATTAATTTATGGTTTGAAAACAACAGTTTTTATTTACTCGGGAGATCGTTGTCTCATTTTAAATGTGCTTAACGATCTGAAACTTCATTTCGGCGGAGGATACTTGCAAAAAGGGGTATTAGTAAAGTTTTTTAACCCATTTTCTGTTTGCATGGCATATCTCTGGGCTAAAACCTGACGGTGCAGAAAACTTCAGAGAAGATAACCAATTAAAACTGTTGATGCCAGACCATGTAAAAGTTATTTTTTTTTATTTCTAAAGGCTTGTAAAAAAAGTCAGAAATAACATTCAACATTTTCTGTGGGTTTTTCCTTAAGCTGCAGGAAAGCAATTTTTCTATTCTTCTCGCGTCTCTTCGTCATTTATCTGTGTAAGCATGAAGTGATGCAGAGAAGAAGCCTGGTTTGGTGGTTTTATCCGCTCAGAGCTCATGATGAACGACACCTAAAGCTCATCTGCAGCCCCCAGCATCTCTAAGCTGGTTGATTTACAGCTGTGCTCTCGGGGTTAAAGAGTGATCTTAAATTCACCTAGAGGACAGATGAGACGTGCAGTATACTTGTGTTAGCATCTTAAAAGGAATGTGACACATTCATCCTGTCTTGTATATAAAATCAAAGTAAATATAGACATTAGTGGATAGGATTTTAATGTAACAGATGCAGTAAACCGATTCAAACCGCTGCTGGTTTACCTCGTCTCGCCTCTGATTGGGTCGCTTTCGCACATCCTCCTTTTTCTGCTTCAAGGAGACATGATGTCTGTTCTAATGAGTTTAAGGTCCGAGTCGGAAACACTGCTTTTATGCAACCACTGCTCCCTGCTTCACTAGCAGAGAAAGTTTCAGGGAATTGAACTTCCTGATTTGATCGGTGCAATGAGTCGGATCACATTTCATAAAGTTTATTGGTACTGCAAGGGAAAAATATTGAAAAAATATTAAAAAAAAGAAACATTTTATGTTGCTTTGTGTTATTTTCCGTTTCCAACAGTCAGGTGTTTTCTTTTTTTTTTTTGTTTTGTTTTTTTTTTTTTTTTAAACCGGCTCCCCACTGCTCTTCATACATGTATTATATCTTCATTTGTTGGAACGGTGTAATTCACCTTCAGGACTCACATGCAAGGAACAACACTGCCTCTACCGCTGAAAGTTTGTTTTTATACTCTAAGTTACCTTTAAAATGATGTGTTGCATTTGATTTTACAGTGTGTGTCCTTTGTCTCGTTCGAATGCTCCTCTCATACCTCAACAGACCAAGAGGGCTTTTTGTTTGGTTTGTTTGAGTTTTTCTCTATTTGTAAATGGTGCGTTTAAGGACAAAATGACAAAACTGGTTGCTTTAAAAATCTTTGTGTTGAATTCTGATAAATAAAGGAGATAAATTTGGGTTCAAAGATACTGTAATTTGTTTTTTGTTTGTTTTTTTGTTTGTTGATTGTTTTAGGGAAACTATTGTTTGCTTACCTTGAAAGAAATACATCCTAAAAAATTCATCCTGAGAGGAGCCAGCAGGTTTGTTCGGCCTCGATATAGAATGGAGTCAGACTTGAATCATAAAGTTAATCACGCTTTTGATAGCAATGTTCATTTCTTTATGGTTGACCCTGTAAAACATTTAATCTGCCATAATGGTTGCTGTGTAGAATTCAAGTTGAAATTCACGTATCCATCTCGAAAGCCTCCTGTTGAAAGTGTTTGCAAAAGGGGAGGGACATTCAGTTATACTCTTCGAACTGATTGGATAAATCAAGCGGCACACATGTCGAATTTTTAACCAATCACAGCAGCTGTGACATATTCTTGATCTGTTTCACAACAAGCAGGGTTAACCGATAAATCAAAATCTCACCAAAGGAAAGCCAGACCGTTTTCGGGAGTTTGTGAATTTAGTGAAATCTCCCGACAATTCATCTTACATGGAAGATAATAAAACACGTTTGTATTTTTCACTAAAACGGACAAAGGAAGGGTTTATTGATAGCACTGTGCTGAAGGAGCCCTGCAGCCCGCTGCCCAACATTTATATTTATATTTCCTCCTCCTGCTACTACTAGCATCCTGTGTCTACTGCGCTTTTTACATACTTTTCCTCCTCATCCAACAAAGAAAGACTGTGGTGGCGGAAAATAAGGATCAGCCCTATCAAGAAGGGGTGCACTAAGATGGAAAGGGGAAAATATTTTTCAAGTGGTATCACTTAACTCAAAGGCTACTATGCTCCATATTTTTTTATATATATTTTTACCCTCCAAAGCCTCTAGTAAGGTTTCCTACATCATAACCCAGTGGAGCCATAATGGTCAAAATGTGAAAGCAAATATCTTGGTGCCACATTGGCAAAGAGGAAATGTTTTAAAAAAAATTAGAAAGTACATTTTTAATGAATTATGAACTAAATGAATGTATAAAAAACACAATAGTGTTCATTTTATTGACTTTAATGTTATATGAGACACAAACGAAACCC